>JAHUXG010023825.1:0-49420 GCA_020740815.1 Sciurus niger
AATCAGGCCATACATGATAAACTGTTTAACTAAATATGTTAAAAATAAAAACAAGTATGTTAAGCTAATGGTGTTGCACACTCACTACAATCACCTATACACTACTAATGAGTCAATTGTTTGATTATGTACATAAAACCAGTGGAGAATGTGATGGGCTGACAGAATTGGCCCCATGAGAATGTTTTAGGCCAGACTATATGGGAAATGACTAAACAGACTCCATTTTGCTCTGACATTCCATGTTATGTAGGAAATAAACTTCTCCCATGGGAACACCCATGTGCCCAGGCACACCTCTGCATCCATCATCAGTTACTTGGTGTGACATGTTTAATAATATACAATGGCAACGCCTATGTAGTAAAGAAGTGCTCGCTTTTGATTCCTATTGCTCCTAAACAATGTACCATGTGAACGGTGATTGTGTGGATATTAGTAACCATTCTTTAGTTTGTACCTAGTTAAGGGTCATTTTGACCTACTTCTCTCTCTGATGATGATCTCATGATGTTAGTTTGTAATTTTGATTCATAGCAACAGAAACTTACGATTGATGTGATTTTTGGTGTAAGAAATCCTACAACCCTATGGTCAGAGCTGTTCTCCCAATAGCCAATTTTTGGGGCATTGTGTGAGACAGCCAGCTTGCCAGCTTAATAAAGACTCTTAAATTTGGACTTCTCAGTGGTGATTGGTCTGTTCTTAAGTTGTGCCCCATAACAATAACCATGGATGTTAATAGCCTAAATTCATTAATCAAAAGACATAGACTGGCAGAATGGATTAAAAAGAAAGACCCAACAATATGCTGCCTTCAAGAAACTCATCTCATTAAAAATGACATCCACAGACTAAATGTGAAAGGATGGGGAAAAAAATACCATATACATGGTCTCAGTAAGAAAGCAGGGGTTTCCATCATTATATCACATAAAGTGAACTTCAAGCCAAAGTTAGTCAGAAGGGATATAGAAGGACATTTCATAATGCTTAAGAGAACCATAAATCAGGAGGACATACTGATTGTAAATATTTATGCCCCAAACAATGGTGCATCCATGTACATCAAACAAATCCTTCTTGGTTCCAGGAATCAAATAGACCACAACACAATAATTCTGGTTGACTCTAACACACCAGTCTCACCACTGGCTAGATCATCCAAACAAAAAGTAAACAAAAAAACGTAGAACTCATAACACAATCAATAGCTTAAACTCAACAAACATATATGGAATATTCAAACCATCAATGAGTGAATACACTTTCTTCTCAGCCGCACATGGATCCTACTCAAAATATACCATATGTTATTTCACAAAGAAGCCCTTTGTAAATGCAAAAAATAGAGATAATACCTTGTGTTCTATCAGATCATAATGGAATGAAATTGAAATCAATAACAAAATAAAAGGTAAAATTACTGAACATGTGAAGGCTAAATACTGTGCTACTGAAAGAAGCATGGACAACAGATAACATGAAGGAGGAGATAAAAAATTCTTCTAGGTAAATAAAAATGATGATACCGCATATCAAATTTCTGGAACACTATGAAAACAGTACTAAGGGGAAAATTCATTGCATGGAGTGCATTCAAGAAAAGAATAAAAGGTCAACTACTAAATGACCTACCCTTACAGCTCAAATTCATAGAAAAAGAACAGAGCAACACCAAACATAGTATAAAATGGGAAACAATAAAATTCAGAGTTGACATCAATGAAATTGAAACAAAATAACAATTCAAAAAATTGCAAAATAAAAATTGGTTCTTTGATAAAGTAAACAAAATGCATAAAATCTTAGGCACATTAACAAAGAGTAGGAGAAAGAAAACTATAATTACTTAAAAATTAAACTATAATAATTTAAATAATTATATTAATAACTATTTAAACAATTAATAATCAATAACTATTTAAATAATTAATAATTATTTAAATAATTAAATTAATAACTATAATTAAACTATAATATTTAAATGATTAAATAGGTTAATAATTAAAACTATAATTACAATATTACTTAATAATTAAACTATAATTAAAATTCATGATGTAAAGAAAATATCATGATAGACCCCAGTGAAATACTTAACATAATGAAAATCTACTCTGAAAATCTAAACTCCAACAAAATAGAAAATATCAAACACGTTGACAAATTTCTAGAGATATATGATCCTCCCAAACTGATCCAGGAGGACATACAAAATTTAAACAGATAAATTTCAAGCAATGAAATAGAAGAAGTCATCAAAAGCCTACCAACCAAGAAAAGCCCAAGACCAGATGGATTCTCAGCTGAGTTCTACAAGACCTTCAAAGAACTCATTGCAATACTCCTCCAAGTGTCCAGGAAATAGAAAAGGAGGGACCCCTTCCAAACTCATTCTATGAAGCTAGTATCACTCTGATACCAAAACCAGGCAAAGACACATGAAGGAATGAAAAGAAGAGCCTACAGAGTGGGAGAAAATCTTTTCTGCACACGCATCAGATAGAGCACTAATCTCCAAAGTTCACATAGAATGTAAAAAAATTTACATAAAAAATACAAAGAACCCAGTCAATCAATGGGCTAAGGAACTGGGCAGACACTACACAGAAGAAGAGAAATAGGTGTTCAACAGATATATGAAAAAGTGTTCATCATCTCTAATAACTAGAGAAATGCAAATTAATACCTCCCTTAGATTTCATCTAACTCTAATTAGAATGGCTAACATCAAGAACACAAGCAACAATAAGTGTTGGCGTGGATGTGGGGAAAAGGGCACACTCATACATTGCAGCTGGAGTTGCAAATTGGTGCAGTCACTTTGGAAAGCATATGGAGGATCCTCAGAAACTTTGGAATGGACCCACCATTTGGCTAAACTGTTGAACTCCTCATACTATAGTCAAAGTATTTAAAATCTGCGTACCACAGTGATGCAGCCACATCAGTGTTCATAGTCACTCAATGCACAATATATAGATTGTGGGACAAACCTAGAAACCCTTCAATTTATGAATGGATAAAGAAACTGTGGTATATATAAACAATGGAATATTATTCAGTCACAAAGTAGAATAAAATTATGGCATTAGCTGGTAAATTGATGAAGTTGGAAAATATGCTAAGTGAGATAGGCAAAGCCCAAAAAACCAAAGGCCAAAAGTTTTCTCTGATAATCAGATGGCAATACATAATGAGGGAAGGTGGTGGTGCAGGGGAAGAGAAGAATGAAGGGACTTTGGAAGGTGAAGAGGAAAATGGGATGGGAGGGGCTAGGGGAAAGGAAGATAGTAGAATGAGACAGACAGTATTACCCTATGTATATGTATATTATTACATAAATGATGTGAATCTACATTGTGCACAACCATAGAAATGAAAAGTCATACTGCATTTGTGAACAATGACTCAAAATGCAGACTGTAAAAATAATAAGAAGAATTTAAAAACAAAGAAAAGAGAAAAAACAACGAAGAGAAAATGAAGAGGATTCTGGAAAGTTAGGGGAAAGATTTTAGATACGTGTAAGGTTGAAGAATTTCTCCTGCTTTATTCCTGTAAAAGTTATGAGAGGACATGATGGAGGACATGATATTTAGGGACACTGCAGCCCCCTTGAGGTCATGAGGTTTTAACACCAAGACTGAAAAGCCTCTTGTAATACTGGCCAAGCAGAAATATAAAAGAATGTGGATCTTTGCTGCTTTACTAAAATGCTGACCCTGCATTATAATCTCCACCCCTCATCAGCTGAAGTACTTTCTTCTTGCTTGTAAATTATTCTTTCCTCTCTAAAAAGACAATTAAGAAGAAAAACCTGGCTGGGCTTAGATATGCTATTCTGAAGAAAGTGGGCACCGTCATGTGTGTGAGTGTGTTTTGTGGGACACTGAGGCATGGAGGGCTGGATCCAGGTGTGCGTGCCTCTCCCCACATCTTAGCCTCACTATGCCAAAGACTGGAGGTCTCTTATCACCTCAGTGAGTTTGCACATCTTCTTCTGTTCCTGGCTTCATTTCTCTTTTCCATCCTGAGCATGAAATATCCCCTTTGGGTACTTTAATCCTTCCTCTTTCTCTAAGGATCAGAGACGTAGAAGTGTGTTAAGACACACAAGGACAGTGTGTTCTGAACTGTTGAGAGCAGGGTGGTATCTGTGCTGCTAACTGTCTCAAGGACAAACAGGACTGCTGGGCCCCTGTGCTTACCAAGGTTGTTAAGAGATATTTGTCCAAGGAATGTGCAGCTGCCTGGAGACCTTATCCGTCAAGGACGAGAGCAGGGCCTAGCCCCAATTCAGCTCCTGAATAGTTCACCCCTTCCCTCCCCCCAACTCAGCTCCTGAATAGTTCACCCCTTCCCTCCCCCCTTCTTCCTCTAGGACCGTCCAGTTCTGGCCGGACCCAATGAAAATCAAATAGATTGACCGGACCCAACCAGGGGAGGTTTAGCTGTTCGAATGTTAGCCAATTGGAAGAACACTGTAAAACTGCTTGCTTTTCCTTATAAAAACCCTGCTGACGAGGGCTCGGGGCCTCTGCTAGCGTCGTTGATTAAGGACGCAGAGGACTGGGTTCGAACTCGCTAATAAATGACTCTTTGCTGCTTGCATTGATCGTGGTCTCTGGTAGTCCTTGTGGGGTCTCCAGCCTTTGGGCACAACATATGGGGGCTCGTCCGGGATCCCCAAGCCCACCCAGACACCTGATCATAGAGTCATAAGTGACATCTTCCACCGGTGAGTAAGGCATTGCCGTGTGTTTTCTGGTCTGAATTGCCTGCAGGCTCTGGTTCTGGGCTGGCACAGTCCTGGCGGACGCGCTATAGGACCCCAGCAGAGTCTCGGGAGACGTCCCCTCGACCCATCTGGTGACATTTGTCACATCTGAGCAGCGGGTGCTGCATTCTGGCGAGTCATCGCATCTGGTGACATTATTGTCACATCTGAGCAGTGGGTACTGCATTCTGGCGAGTCATTGCATCTGGTGACATTTGTCACATCTGAGCAGCGGGTGCTGCATTCTGGCGATTCATCGCATCTGGTGACATTATTGTCACATCTGAACAGTGAGTACTGCATTCTGGCGAGTCATCGCATCTGGTGACATTATTGTCACATCTGAGCAGTGGGTACTGCATTCTGGCGAGTCATCGCATCTGGTGACATTATTGTCACATCTGAGCAGCGGGTGCTGCATTCTGGCGAGGCATCGCATCTGGTGACATTATTGTCACATCTGAGCAGTGGGTACTGCATTCTGGCGAGTCATCGCATCTGGTGACATTATTGTCACATCTGAGCAGTTTGTGCTGCATTCTGGGTGAATTTGTCACTTCTGAGCAGCTTGTGCTGCACTCTGAGCAGTTTGTGCTGCATTCTGGGTAAATTTGTCACTTCTGAGCAGCTTGTGCTGCACTCTGAGCAGTTTGTGCTGCATTCTGGGTAAATTTGTCACTTCTGAGCAGCTTGTGCTGCACTCTCAGCAGTTTGTGCTGCATTCTGGGTAAATTTGTCACTTCTGAGCAGCTTGTGCTGCACTCTGAGCGGCTTCAGTATTGCATTCGGACGACTGGCCGCATCTGGTTAACTCTTTGTCCCATTTGGGCTTTGTGTGGCACCTGGGAAACTACAAAATACCAGCTAGCCAATTTTTGATTTAGCATGCTATGTGTCTGTCTATTTGTGTATTGTACTATATGGTCTTTACTCTTGCATTCTATTAAATTCTTCATTGTGTTAATCCGATCTTAGGCTTAGGGATACTCATTGCAGGGTACTTTACAGTCCTCCTCCTTGTTCCTGAGAGATTTGTTTACTCCAATCCCCCTAGGCAGAGAGTCAGCAGTTCAATTCCTCAAAAGTAGTGAGAAATAATGTTTTGTTATTTTCTGCATTCTAACCTAACCTGATTTCTCAACCAGGAAAAAAAGGGTTAAAAAGTCCTGGGTAATCCTCCCTCCCCTCTGCCTGGCCTTGCCAAAAACCATGCATTGGAATGTAAGCTGCAGCAGTCTCAGCGGGAAGGGGCGGGTAACCTGAAGAAAAGAAAAAAAAGTGTCTGTTTTAAACTTCTGGGCTGGTACCCAGAACTAACTTATTTTCTAGGATTCTTCGTTTGTTTTGTTTTTCTTTAATGCTGTATTTTTGAGCTCATAATTTTGATCTTGCATACCTAGGTTAATGATTTTTTTTTTGATCAGTTCTATTTTTATTCAACTAGAGTTTTTGAACATCTGTTACATTGCAATGGAGATAAAGTTACAAGGTCTTATCAAAACTGAGTGCTCCTAAAATTAAAATTTAAAAATGGATCCAAATACTTTTATTCACGTGATTTAAAGGTTCAATTTAAATTGGGTAAACTAATAAAAGTAAAATGTCTTTGAAATAACTCACAAGTCTCTAGGTGGTCAAACTAATGGAATGTTGATGTTAAACAATGTCTAATATCAATTGTTCTAGGACTTTTCTTCAACAGGAAAAGACAGCAAATACTGTTCAGGACACATTCTTGGTTTTTACAAATAAGTGAATTAGAGTTAACATGTATGGGATTACTCAAATGTGTTTGTTGGTGACATCTGATTAATTTGCAAAATTAAAATGCTCATTGTTAAATAACATCAAGTACTCTTAACCCCTCAAATTCCATGGGGCATCACACTTAAACATTATTGGTGTTTTCATAGGTTGGTAAATTAAAAAGAGTTTAAAATTGCTTTGTGTCATTACTAAAAACAAGGTTATTAAGAGTTATGTTCTAACAGATAAAACCTCAACTCGGAGAGTGGTGTTCCATCTGCTCCCTTACCCCTTCCCCCTGCTCCCCCTCCAGTTCTGCAAAGCTCCAAGGAGCTCTTAGACTTGGATTTAGAGCTACCATCTCCCCTTTCACTGTGTTTCAGTTAGAGTTGTTTCAGAATGTGAACAGAAAGGGGTCAACAGGTAAGGAAGAGAGAATAAAAGGTTCTGGGTTTGAAAATATATTTAATAAAAAGGAAAAAAAAAATGTTTCTGGGTAAGAAAGTGCCTGTGTGATGGAATACATGAGGGTCTAAGTAGGTGCTAAGAAAGTCTGTGTGTAAGTAAAGGGCAAGTTTCAACAAGTCTGTGTGTAACTAAGTTGGTTGTGTGTATGTGAGATAGCTAAAGCTATTTAAGATTTTTCCTAAGGTGAAATACTAATGTTCTGATATAAGCCAAAGTTTAAAATATATGGTAAAATAACAAGGATTTCTTAGAAACACTAATTTACTCTTAACTTTGTGTCTATTAAGTTTTATTCTTTAAAACAATTAGTCTTAAAAATTGGTTATACAATTATGGTTAAACAACTGTTAAGAGTATTGTACTATGTTACAGAGTCTAAATTTTTCTTTAAAAACTGAATTTAGTAAGATTAATGTGTCAAGGTACTGTGAAATGGTCACTCCTTGTATATTAAATGGATTCATATTTTCCAGGTATACAAGTTTTTAAAGCAGGAAATTTGTCAAGCTGCTATTCCCAGAATAAACTTGTCTGTACTGGTAATATTAAACTTAAAGAGTAAATTTTATTGGGGATTTATTTCTATCATTTAATGTTCTATTATGGGACATATTATCAGTAAGGTATATGTAAAATTGGTTACTTATTTCACTGAGATTAAAAATTTAAATGTAAATGTATATCTAAGAGTTAGTGACAGCCTGATTTGTTTAAAGGTTCATATTGTAGAAGGTGAAAGCATTTTGCTACACAAAAGAAAAGCTAAAAGCTCTCTCAGCCTTTCTTTGATTGATTCCTGTTTTGGATATAATGTTAGACTGTGTTAACTAATGTTCATATGGACCTAGAAATCAATATATATAAACTCCTTAAATTGACATTTAAGAAAGAGTATAATGCATTATAGCAAAAATGGGACAACAATGACTGAGATTGGGGTCCCTGACTTTATGACTGTAGCATGCCTGGTGCCTGGAAGTGTTCCTGTGTAGGAGCACAAGATGCCTAACTGCTGTGGCAGTAACCTCCCTGGGGAGGCTCTGTACAGGAGTCCTATCAGCTCTTACATTGATATCAGGCACACAGCTCTTGGGCAGAAAGAAATTGTTTTTCTAGATAACCAGTGTTTCATCAGTTCCCTTCTCTAGTTCCTGCCCACCTTACAGTAACTTTGGACAGTGGACTTATTTGAGAGCTACACAGAGTTCCTAACATTGCACTTTGCAGTTGTGGGAAAAAGTTGCATAGATGGTCTAGTCTCTGTAACTCTCCTGAAAACAAAGAATAATGCTTACATAGTCTTTAAAATAATAAGACATGTATAAAGATTGCTAACATAACTCTTTAGGTCTGCATTTCCATCAGAGAATAGAGCTCCATCTGATCTCAGCTTAATATCTGTGTTTATAAACCTTTATTTTCTAATACTCCTTTGACCCTCACTGAACTTGAAAATTTGGTCATGCTGGTCATGGCAAAAGGGGCAAAAATTAGTTGTAGGATTAGAACACTTAAGATCTATAAAGAGTCACGCCTTACCTGAGATAAGGCTCTGCCTCCCACCTTACTGCATGTTAGAGTGACTCCAAAATAAATCAGACTTCAGCTTATTTAAAGTTATAATTAAAAGATTGGTTTTTTGTTGTAAAATTACTATGATCTCAAATAGGAAATATAATGTGGTTCTCAGTCAAAATTCAAGATAGCTATTATACAAGCAGAATATATTTTTACTCTTGCTAATTTCATTTTGTAAAACTGTTACCTGTTAATGTTTTGCAGAAATAGCTGCTTCAAGAACACGCAACCTAGGTAACTTGTGATAATAAGCCATCACCTAACAGATAGTGGTAACAGATATCAGAACAGATAGTGGTAATTTCCAGAACTAATGCAGACTCCAGTTAGATAAAAGGGTAAATAACTGTAAAGTTATGGACATTAAAGTTAAAGCCCAGTACTCTTACTTTATGACTGGTGAAACTGGCTTGCTGGATGATTAAGATCAAACCTAGAGATTGGAATTAAATACAGAAGGCAAGATAGGCCAGTATTTGGATCTTTTGCCCTCAGTCAGCCTGAACCCAGGGAATAAGAGGACTTCTCTAAGGAGTGCTGCAACTCTGGGTCACACAACCTCCTGATCAAGGAGATTGTTGAGACTAGAGGATGAAAAATCACTCAGTGCATCTGCTGCAGAGGAGGGTCATGGAAAAAGGGAGACATCCCTTAATGCTTCCAAAGGAAGTCACCTCATCAAGGAGACCCTGCCTAACCAATGGCACTGGTGGAGCTAAGAAGCTGCTTTTAAGTTCTCTACGAGTGGCCCCTGTGGGAACTCAGCTGACTCTTTAACAAGACAGGAACCAGGTCAATTTGACCAACCTGATGTTAGACACCCAGCAAAACAGTTAAAACCAAAATATAACCATTCTTGGGCATTTAAAGAAATAACAGTTAAATGTAACTTAAGATGTACACTTGTGTTAGTCCACTAGAATAAAAACTGGAAGCTACAAATGAAAGAAAGATTCTTCAGCAAATGTGCCTGATAACTATCAAGAGAAATTGCCAGAGTCAGAAGTTTTTAGTCAGTTTAAGGCCTACAGACCTTCCTAAGCTATACAGGTAGACTTGATCTATGTTTGCTCGTATGATTACCTAGCCCTAAGTAACAGAAGTATAGAGCTCTCTACTAAACACAGGTTATACCAATAAAGGAATATTTTACAAAAATCAGATGACATTAAGTAGCTTAACTATATTTTTGGGGATATCTATGACATTAAAAGTTACATGTTGTGTTTACATTCCTGATAACCTGGACAATGTTAAAGTTCTCAAATAAAGGTCTTGTCCTTTCCAGCCTTTGCTAGGTCTAGTTATGGGAACAATTTCTCAGTTCTTCCACCTCCTGGTGAGAGATTGACTTCTGTCATTTTCATGATACTCAGTGGCATGCTCCAGATGCTGCAACATTTACTTTGTACTAATTTCATTTCAGTACTCATGTCTTTTTGTTCTTCTATCATAGAAGCACCCACCCCCAGATGACTTTACAACCTGCTCTTCTCCAACCAGACTTCTACCTTGGACCCCTCGATTGACCCGATTTTAAAAAGGGAACTCCAAACTGCTTGCCCCACGCTGCCCACTTCCAGCTCGAAGAAGTCAGATTGGTCATCGCCCATTTTCCCTACAGCAGTGAAGGAGTTCCTAGTATTAGAGGGGTAAATGAAGTCAGAATAAGGACAGGTAGTTAGTGTAGAAATAGGGAATCGGGTCAATTTGAGGAAATGAAGCCATGAAGCCATCTGCCTTTGGAAGTTGGAGACTGCCCCTGGAAGAATAAAATGTCAAGAATCTCCGGAGCTCATTAATTACCAAATTTACCTGACTTTAAAGACTGTAAGCAAGGAGGTCTATGTGCAGCTCTGGGAGAAAAATGTTGGTTTTATGCTAATCATTCTAGAGTAGTGAGGGAATCCATGGCAAAAGTCAGAGAAGGACTAACAAACAGAAAGAAAGAATGGGAAGCTAGTCAGAACTGGTTTGAATCCTGGTTCAATTTTTACCCTTGGTTAACTACTCTGGTGTCCGCTATGATAGGACCCCTATTGTTGTTGTTACTAACCTTAACTGTGGGACCTTGTATAATCAATAAGTTAATTGCTTATGTTAAAAATAGAATAAATACTGTACAGTTAATGGTGCTAAAGGCCCAATATCAGCCCATTAAGCAGCAAGAATTAGAACAGTAGAGACCCAAGATTGGCTCTCTAAATGTTCTTGGAAAGGGGGGATGTTGAGAGCAGGGTGGTATCTGTGCTGCTAACTGTCTCAAGGACAAACAGGACTGCTGGGCCCCTATGCTTACCAAGGTTGTTAAGAGATATTTGTCCAAGGAATGTGCAGCTGCCTGGAGACCTTATCCGTCAAGGACGAGAGCAGGGCCTAGCCCCAATTCAGCTCCTGAATAGTTCACCCCTTCCCTCCCCCCAACTCAGCTCCTGAATAGTTCACCCCTTCCCTCTTCTTCCTCTAGGACCGTCCAGTTCTGGCCGGACCCAATGAAAATCAAATAGATTGACCGGACCCAACCAGGGGAGGTTTAGCTGTTCGAATGTTAGCCAATTAGAAGAACACTGTAAAACTGCTTGTTTTTCCTTATAAAAACCCTGCTGACGAGGGCTCGGGGCCTCTGCTAGCGTCGTTGATTAAGGACGCAGAGGACCGGGTTCAAACTCGCTAATAAATGACTCTTTGCTGCTTGCATTGATCGTGGTCTCTGGTGGTCCTTGTGGGGTCTCAAGCCTTTGGGCACAACAGAACCATGATGGGACTCCAGATCCCAATCACAGCACAGTTGCCTGACCGTGTCCTGAAGTCAGGGAAACATGTTAACCCCAGGAAATGCTTAGCTGCCCTGGTCTAACCTGGAATACCTGGGTCACTGAGTCTGTGCTGAGTGACTGAGAGGAGCCACCCCTGCAGCTGTGCCCAGCCATCCCTGCCCTGCTGATTTGCATGTGCCCAGAGCACAGCCCACTGTACTGAGGACTTCATAATAGGCTGCTCACACCCTGAGCAGGACTCAGTCCCATCAGGACACAGCATGGACATGAGGGTTCCTATTCAGTTCCTGGGGCTCCTGCTGCTCTGCCTCCCAGGTAAGGAGGGGCAACATGGGGGTTTACAAACACAATGTGGTCAGTGCTGCCTGGCTATCAGGAAAGCCCTCTTGGAACATCAAAACTTATTAGGATATGTATTTTATGTTTCTAATGTCAGGGGTCAGATGTGACATCACGATGACCCAGTCTCCACCCTCCTTGTCTGCATCTCCTGGAGACAGAGTCACCATCACCTGCCGGGCAAGTCAGAGTGTTAGTAAATGGTTAAACTGGTATCAGAAAAAACCAGGACAAGCTCCTAACCTCCTCATCTATTATGCATCCAATCTGCAATCTGGGGTCCCCTCAAGGTTCAGTGGCAGTGGATCTGGGACAGATTTCACTCTCACCATCAGCAGCCTGGAGCCTGAAGATATGGCCACTTATTACTGTCAACAGTATTACAGTTCCCCTTCCACAGTGATACAGGCCATGACAAAAACCTCCCAGGGAAGCAGAAGTGTGAGGCTGGGCTGCCCCAGCTGCTCCTCCTGTTGCCTCCACCTGCTGACAGCACTTCTCAGAGCAGCAGGCTCTCAGGGTCACTGGGATACTTTGGTAGAAGGGACCAGGAGGCTCCTTTGGACCCTCACTCTTCCCTGCAGCTCATCTCCAGCAGACAACCATGTCAATGGCATCACAGGGATGTTACAGCAAATAATTTAAGACCTGAACAGCTTGAAATGAGCAGTAGTTGGGTTTGTGCAGCAAAGATAAGCCTCTTCACGTGTCTCCACAGGAATGTTTAAAGACTGCATTGTTTAGTGTAGTCTAATTCCCCAGAAAAATTCGGGAACAATACAGAGTTCTCCCTGTCTACCCACTACCACAGCCGCTTCTCCATCTCCACCTCAGACACTGTTGCATTTTTAAAATTCATCTTTCAGCTATGACCTGAGGGCTAGGACCTTGGCAAGTAAATTACAATTTAATTGACCAAGTACACAGCCTGAAAGACCCAACAGTTTAAAATGTGCTAAGTGTGAGAAATACATTTGTACAATATGGTTTAATTTTCACTCTCTCTTTTCTCCTTTAGCCATTTCCCTTTCTGATCTGCCCAACAGACCTTACTGGAAAATTGTTCTCTCTCCAATATGACCTCACGCTAGCCTGCTGCTGCAGAGGTCACCTCTCCTAGTGACTTAGATAACCTCCCTTCTTTCTGACTCCACATCATCAGTCTGTTCATTGGTGGCTGAGATGAGTCATTCCTGTAATGTGCTGAACAATGGCTGCCTCGGGGGAGTCAGGACCTGACAGGACCAAGCTCCTGACTCAGTAGCTCCTGAAGTGGGCAGTCATGGCCACTTGCCTCGCACGTTTACCTGTTGGAGAACTGATTAACAAGAGAGATCATTTGAGTTTCTTGCATAACTTGATTTAATGATGGATGGAAAAGGAACATCTTAAAGAATAAGTGAGAAATATCCACAGTGAGGATACTGTGTCACAAACCTGCCATTAAATGGTCAAAAATTGCCACAGGACAAGTGCTGACTCAGCAGCAGTGGTCCTGCCCCATGAGGAACCCTATGAGTTGTGAGCCATGTCCAGTGCCCAGGCTCATGGCCACTGGGGCTCTGAGCTCAGTGTGCCAAGTCCCTCTACAGGCAGCTTCCTCAAGGTTTTCTATTTGCCTTATGATCTGCAATGACCAAAGTCTGGCAAGGAAGAACACCCTGAGGAGTAATGTTGGAGGGTCAGAAGAAAGGTCAGAGTGGGCCCAGGTGTGAGAGGACAGGCCAGCTCTGAAGATGCTGCAGCCCTGTGTGCAGTGAGGTGAGCTGTCCTGTGAGTTAAGACGAGGGGCAGAGCACACTGCAGGCTCCACTTCAGTATGGAATGGCCCTGGGGCTGGTCCACAGAGCAGGGGAAGGCCCAGGAGGGAAGAGTGTCCACTTCAGTGCTGTCCCAGAGTCCTCAGCATGTGGGTCACCACACACTCCATGGGGCTCAGGGTTGGTGCTGAGCCTCATGCCACCAGGCTCTTTAGTGAGCAAGTGCCCTGTGGTGATGGGTCATGTGGGGTCTTGAAGTTCATATCAATTTGACCAAACTTAAACCTATAAGGTATATGATTAAAATTATAATTTTTTGACATTTAAAGTAACAATGTTTATTTCATGCATACAGTGAATATATAATTTATAGAATTGTGCACCACATGTCCTTATGTTTCCAAGCAGAGAAAATTCTAGATGAGACTCTTATGGGGATATTGCTGATTAGGTGATCTGAGATCACTGAGCAGTGATCACAGATCAGATGGCAGCCACCACAGAGAGCCAAGAGCTCCTGACCTCTCTGATCCTCACCCTGGCTGTAGTTCTCAGCTTGGATTAGTCCCTGGGTGTTGAGCACCTCCCTGGTTCCACTGCCAGGCAGCCTGAAGGCAAGGCCTCTGCATCCCTGGGTCCTCAGCACCATTTCTCCAGAGATCAGCTGCTTCTGCTCAGCCCAGGGTCAGAGTCTGCAGCTCTTGAGCAGCTCCAGCCTGAGCCCAGCCCGGGTTGAACCCCTGCTCCAGCCTCTCCCACTTAGTCCAGTGCCTGAAGGGCTGTGCTGGGTTTTAGTGCACAGACCTCATTTCCACAATTGCTAACCAAGGTTGTCACCAGGAGAATCAGAACATGACTCCGTTTTCATCCTCAGGGCCTGGCTTGCTCCAACCCTCAGAGAAAACTTTCCCTTGGATCTTACTTTCCTTGGGAATTTCAGTTGGTAGCACAGTGAGGTTCACAGGGCCAAGGTCTCCACACCTACATAGCTGCTACTCCCTTCTCCAGTTTGTTGAGCACCAGCTCTAGGCTGCTGTACCCAGTGAGGACAGGCCCTCCCAGTCCAGGACAGGAGCAGGGATTGGGTCACATGATCAACTCAGAGTCCAATGAGAGCAGTGAGGGGTGGGTGGGGTTTCTGGGAGGATGATCAGACTGAAGCTGAAGCACGTGGCCATACACCTCTCCATGGAACAGACAGGGAGGACATGACCTGAAAACCACTCAGCCCTCCTTGGCCCAGGAGGCAGTAGGCCCATGTTTGAACATCCAATGTGGTGAAGACTGTGAAGCACAAACAGAGTGAACCTGTTTCCTTTCTGCTCTCACTGAGCTACTGCAAACCCCACAGGCTCTGACCTTCTGAGTTTATCTACTTCTTGAACCTTCCCTAGAGTGATGCAAGAAACCAAAACTTGCTTCTAAAATCATTCTCACTTCTCCAGAAAAAGTATGTAGGTGAAAGAGCCTGTCTGAGCTTGAGCCCTGCTCTCTGGAGAGACATGTAGCCTGCTGTATGTAAGTGTCTTGGGAAGATTGATGAAAAGGCCTGGATTCATGTTGGAATTCCTCCTCCCCTAGCATCTGAGTGAGGCTGAGCCACTGTCCAGTGAGACCCAAAATCCTCAAATATTTTAAAATTCATATGTCTTCCTGTCTTCATTGCTTTATGTATACCTTATACATGAAATGTTGACATTTTTGTCTTAATTGAGCCATACTCCAAGGGTCTTTTACAGAATTGTCATTTAGAAACTTTAGAGTTGGACATGGTGGCACATACCTGTAACCTCAGCAGTTCAGGAGGCTGAAGCCTGAGGATCACAATTCCAAAGACAGCCTCAGTCTCAGCAATTAAACAAAGCTCTAAGCAATGTAGTGATTTCCTTTCTCAAAATGAAAGAGAGAGAGAGAGAGAGAGACAGAGACAGAGAGAGAGACAGAGAGAGAGATTGAGAGAGAGATTGAGAGAGATTGAGAGAGAGAGAGAGAGAAAGAGAGAGAGAGAGATGAGGATGTTGATCAGTGGTTAAGTATCTTTGGAATCAATCCATGTTACCTCCTGAAAACACACACAAACAAAATCTAAAAAGGATGGTAGGAAGGAATAAAAGAAAAAAATCATAAACCATTTTCTGAACTATGAAGAAAATAATAGGTCAGAACCCACAAGACAGTGACCAAATCCACCCTATGGCCAACAGGGTAAACATGTTTTCTATATACAAATCTAAGCTGTCCTAGGTGGACCTGGGACACTGAGACATGACGCCTGTGATGAGTGACTGAGAGGAGCCACCCCTGCAGCTGTGACCAGCCCTGCCCTGCTGATTTACATGTGCCCAGAGCACAGTCCACTGCCCTGAGGACTTCTTAATAGGCTGCTCATACCCTGTTCAGGAGTCAGTCCCAGTCAGGACACAGCATGGACATGAGGGCCCCTGCTCAGCTCCTGGGACTCCGGCTGCTCTGTCTCCCAGGTAAGGAGGGACAGCCCTGAGGATGTAATCAAGACAGTGTGGTCAGTGGTCTGTGCTGACTATCCCTGCTCAGAACTCCTCTTACACTGTCTGATTGTGTGGATCTCCGTTTTACTTTATTTCTAATATCAGGTGCCAGATGTGACATCCAGATGACTCATCTCCATCCTCTCTGTCTAAATCTTGAGGAGACAAAGTCACCTTCACTTTCCAAGCAAATCAGGACATTGGTAATAGTTAAAACTGGTATCAGCAGAAACCAGATCAAGCGCCTAAGCTCCTGATCTCTGGTGCTGACTATTTGCAATCTGGGGTCCCCTGGAGCTGGCAGTGGACCTGGGACAGATTTCACTCTCACCATCAGCAGCCTGGAGCCTGAAGATATAGCCACGTATTTTTTTTTCTTCAGTATAACAGTTCCCCTCCCACAGTGATACAGGCCATGACTCAAACCTCCCTGGAAGCAGAAGTGTGAGGCTGGGCTGCCTCAGCTCCTCCTCCTGCTGCCTCCACCTGCTGAGAGGACTTCTCACAGGTACTAGGCTCTGAGGGTCATTGAGAGGTTTTCACTGAAGGAACCAGGGAGCTCCTCTACAACCTCACTCTCCTCTCTCGTCTGCTCGCACTAGCAGACAGACATGGACGTGCATCTCCTTTTTAAATACAGGACATGGATTTGTGTACCCTGGAGTGGGTTTTCGTATAGGTATTGGTTCAAACAACACAGAGGAAATCACACTTGTTATCACAGCAGGATTTTTTTTTTGATGGTTTTGTTTTTTGTAGTACCAGGGATTGAAATCAGGGGCACTCAACCACTGAACCACATCCCCAGGCTTATTTGGTATTTTATTGAGAGATGGGGTCTCACTGAATGGCTTCACACCTCCCTCTTTGCTGAGGCTGACTTTGATTCCATGATCCTCCTGCCTCAGCCTCTTGAGTCACTTGGGATAGCTGGTCTGTGCCACCAAGCCTGGCACAAGCAGGAGATGTTTAAAGGAAGATAATGTCAGTCTCAATGACAGACTTGTGAATTTTTTGATGGGACTAATAATTGTGTGCATTTTCGGGCTGCAGTGTGAGGTTTCTTCACCTACATACACTGTGGGGTCAAGATATCATGTAATTATCCATTCCTTACCCTAGACATTGACCATTTCTTTGTGGTGAGACTTCCTAAGCCCTGGGACTTTGGCAACAAAAGACACAGGTACTAGACCTGGAGATGCCCTGGTCCCCCTGCTGCCATCAGTGTGTGATGACCACAGAAGGTGTAAACCCTGTGGCCATGAGGCCTCAAGCCTCTCTGGGATCCCAGTGGTGGAGGTAGAGATGCCCTCAGAGCTGGAGCCTCCCAGGGGCTTCTCTGTTCTCACCTGTGTACACACGTCTCAGCACAGGTGCTGGGGGCTGGACAGGTTCTTCACTTCTGGGCCTCTTAGTGAGCAACTCTGCAGGAAACCAGGAGTGGAAAGTGCTAATGGCAGATGTGCTGCAGCAATAAAATCATGATGGGGATGGACAGTTGGTGGCCAAGTCTGTTAGTCAGGTTTTCACCACTGTGACACAAAGACCTGACAGGAACAGTTTCACGGGACAAGAACAAGCTCATGGTTTCAGCTCTTCAGTCCATAGTTGACTTAATCCACAGCTCTGGACCTGAGGTGAGGCAGAGCTTCATGGGTAATACAGGAAATTTCTCTCTTTCTGAATTAGTTCTGGATCTGGGATTGTGAGTCTCATGACCTTTGCCAGATGCTTATTCTGGACTATGTCCCTCCACAGCCTTAGTCAAGGACTTCGTGGAAGACCACAGATCACAAGGAGGAACTCCTGACCAGCTTTCATGGTGCCTTTGCAAAGAGCATGGGGTACTTCAGTCACATTGAAGGCTCTGTTTGACATGTTGTCACACTCTGGAATAAACACAACTGAAAATCAGGAAACAAAATTATTTTGGATTTTTTTGAGACTGGCTTTTTTCTCTTAGCATGATATTCTCCAATTCCATCCATTTATTGAAAATCTCATAACATTGTTCTTCTTTATGGCTGAATAATATTGCAATGAGTATATATAGCTCAGTTTCTTTATCCATAGAAAGCTGTGACTGGACTTTCAAAAAGACCATGATTGATATTACTGAATCTCCAAGTAAATACAAATCAGCTGGTCCTTGCTCAACAAGGGACTCTCAGTCAACATCATGACCCAACACAGACCCCTGTCAGCCACTCTCCAAGGCTTCCCTGTGAAGTCTTTGCAGCTGTCCACAGCATGGATCTCAGCTAGCCAGATTTCATGTGGCTCCTAGTGTTTCTGAGATTCTAGACAAGAAGAAGACTGACCACTACTGGACCCTCATCTACCACAAGTGGGGATCACATCAAGAACTCGTGGAGGCTTATTATGACCCACACAGTGTACTGTGGACTGCACACAATCACCCTCCTTGGGCCTCAGACACTGAATTCAGTGCAGTTTTGAGCTAAGCCTTCAAATCTTCCTGTCATTGTCAGCTTGACCACTCATAAAACACAGGACTCACTTGAATTAGAAAGAGGTGGGAGTATCTCCCTTCCCTCCTCTTTCCCTGTAGGCGCTGCCAGGTTCTGTGGGGTATTTTAATGGAAGTTGAGATCCAGTCAGAACCCAGGTTTTGAGGTCAGTTCTCTTTGTGCCCATCACCTCTGTCCTTCTCAAGGATGCTGCAGTTGCCCAAGGGAGGAAAAGTGGTCACTGTCAGTTGACTCAAACCTCTGGAGATTCTAGTTTCACTGATGTGAAGTGGATCATCTGCCTTTGCAGAGTCTCCTGAAGAAACACCAGGTGGTAGGATATGCTCCAGAGGTCAGCAGTGGCCAGGCTCCATCCCACCTAGAAACAGGTCCAGTTGCCCTGAATGCCAAGCACACCACTGTAATGACAATTCAAGGAGGAAAGGACAGATTGTTTACACTGAGACTACAATGGTTGTGGAGAAAAGTGGTGAAACTGCACAAAGAGGGACAATCTTCAGGATAAGCAGGCTTTCCTAAGGGAAACGCTTCCTGGTATGGCTTAAGAGGGGTTGATGGTCAGGAGCTTCTCAGTCATGAAGACTGAGTGTCCCATAGTCAGTCATGTTTTTACAATGATGGATGATTTGGGCCTAAATTAACTGATCGATTTCCATATCTCATTCTCCCCTGCATTCTCCAGACCTTGTAATTAAATTTAGGACATCTTGGAATAATTTATTAATCACAATGCTCTGAGGGTGACCTCAGCAGGTCAACAAAGGTGTCCTTCAATGACAGAGAACCTGCACAGCTTGGACCCCAAGCACCTGGTCTCTCCAGTCCCTCCATTGCTACCTAGGGTGTTGAGCAGCAGAATATCCTGTGGCTTCTGAGTTCCAGACTTGGTGGATGAATCCCAATTCCTAGACTGCTGACATGTAGTTGGAAACTATGCATCATTTTCTGGTGAAACCACGATTCAAAAGAGTGCCTGAAATTTACTCATGACTAATTATCTAAGTAAACCAAAGGAAAACAGCAATGCATGTTTCACCATGTGCAAGAAAGCACATGCCATTCTGTAAGTGACCCTGTGAATAGGAACCTCTTCCGGGTTTGTATGCATGTGACCACTAGAGGGGGCCAGTGCACAGCAGTGAAGGCAGAAAGGGGCCACACCCAGGTGTCCCTGGAAATCCTGTGCGGTGGAGCCTGACCTTAGGTGTGATTGTCAGTAGCACTTCATCAGCCCATTTCTTTAATTTCCTTGGTTTAGTTTCAGTGCATAGTGGATGCAGGTGGATAAGGAAGTCACCATAACCAAGATTTCATCTGGGAATAATGCCGTAGTTATTCAGATGTTTGGGTTTATTTGGAGAAATTGTTGCCAGGCAGCCCTGGTGGGTGTGTGTATTTGTCTTCTCCAGGAGGAGATCAAGCAGGGAGGTCCTCAGCTCCCAGAGAGCTGGACATAGTCTCTGCCTCTGTAGGTTTCTGGGGCTTTGTTTCTGTGTGTTAGTGGCAGTGGGTCTGACAGGCATGTCACCTGAGCACAGCAGTCTGAAGGCAGGGATGCCACTGTCTTTCACTATTATGGTGGCACCAGGCAGACCACATGCTTATACACCATCACTCTGGAATCTTGGTGACATTGTTGACCAATGATATTGAGAACAATTTTAGAACCAGTCACTTTTAGAAATATGTTGATCTTGTGAACAGAACCCATAAGTGACTTAATAAACTTAAGTGAACTTACATGGGAATTAAACTTTAATTTGAATATTTCTATTCATCGATGTATCGTAAGTACTCAATGCTCACTGGATGCTGGTGGCAACAGGATGTTCTGTTGGCCAATGTTGGTATAAAGGTTAATGTAATCATCCATAGTGTTGTAGCTATGAGCACAAACCTCCCAGCCATTGGTCACAAGCCTGTGTGGCCTCAAGGCCTTCCCAGGTGGCACAACTTCCATGGTCTAGAGCGGTCCCTGGGATGTGTCTGAGAGGGCAGAAACAAGGCTGCACTGACAGGGAGACCAGGAGGCCTGGCTCCTCCCAGCCTGCCTTTCTCTGCATCCTCAGGAGCCTCTATAAAGACACAACCTTTGCATCTCACATGGATCTCACTGTCTGTCCTTAACTCTCTTAAGGAATATCTCTTTGGGATCCAAGGATGTCTGTCAGTCATTTGTCCTCAGGTTGAAAAAAGGTTATTAATACGAGGGAACATTTGTGTTTTCCACAGAATCTGTAGTGGTGAATTTCATAGGATCTGCTTCATGAGTAACAGTGAGGGTTAACAGTGAAGCCTCACTGTGACCCATACTCTAAAATCCTAATGATATCATGTCTATGAATGATCAGTAGATGGCAGACGAGCCACAGCAACAGTGACCTTGTCTTAGAAATGTGAGGAAGTAGAGTGGATCACAGTACACACAGCGGGTGCCTCCCACACAGGAGTACATGGAGCAAGGTTCCCTGGTCCAGTCTCATCCTCTGTGCTCTGGGTGACTCTGTGGTACTCCACCTTATCCTAGGAAAAACTGAACATCTGTACTCCTAACACACAAAATACACAAACTCAGAAATATGAAATTTTGATTGATTTCAAGGGATTTTGGATTTTCAGATGAGAATGCTCATGTGGTAAACTCTATGCAATGATTTTAATATTTGCAAAATGCTGAAATTCAAACATTTTCTGGTCCCCAACATTTAGATAAAGAATAATTTGACCTGCGTTCTACTTTCTGCCTATAAAATATTTGATCATTAATGTACACAAATATGTAAGAACAAAGTCCAATACTATGCATTTTATGGAATTTGTATGATTTACACCATGCATAATGTATAATATAATGATGCGCCAAAAATATGACACATTATTCTGAATGGATTTCTTGACCCAAATTGATAAATATCCTCCACTTTCTAAAACACTGCCTTAGGGAATGTGATCCTTGTGCACATTCCAGAAACCCTAGATGATAAAACTGAGGAAATTCTACTGCAGCAGACTCCAAAGTGGTGGTGGCGGTTTTTCCTCCTTGTGAATCAATGGACCAAAATTAGTGCAATGGAAAAAAGGTTAAAGGAAAAATTAAGGGTCACATCAGAAGAAAAGTTGGAACAGGATGTGTGAGGCTTTCCTCAAGTAAATCTTAGAATGACTACTGTTGTTCCTTCCATCCCACCCCGGGGTCCAGATCCCTGTCAGGGCCTGGGGCAGATCCCTGGGAAGATCGACCTCAGGTGCCACCCTGAGGTAGTCATGCAGCCCCATTCAGCTCCTCTGCCTCCTGTTAATGTGACTCCCAGCTGAGTGGACATGGGATGGTTCTGCATATCTCTGAATGTTCCTTCAATGCTATGGGTCCTGTGTCCTGGCACCTCTGCTCAGCAAGCCCAGGGATCAAACCCAATTTACTGTAATGATCCGGTGTCTGTTGTGGAGAATGTGGTAAGACCTTAGTTGAAGAAGCAATGATAAAGTCTCATTTCCAAGTTCAGGTGCCACAACAGGAATTGTGCTGACAAAGTCTCCAGCCCCCTTACTCTGTCTCCAGAGGAGCATCAAGCAGGAGGATTGACAGCCAGGGACATTGGCACCAGAAGCATCCTGGACAGACACTGAAAGCCCTCAACTGTACTGCCTCCCATAGGGCCAGTGGAGTCCCTTGGTCAGGGGTAGTGGTCAGGGAGAGACTTCACACTGTCCATCAGCAGCATAGGACCTGAGATGCTGTAGTTCATTACTCTCATGAAGATCACAGTGGTTCTGAAGCAACCCAGATGATTCCAGTGATAAATAACTGCCACCATCTGCCTTCAGTCCCTTGTTCCCTGGTACAGAACAGCTACCTTCAAAGGTACAAAGTCATAGTTCTGCAGTTTTCCCCCTTTCCTCTGCCTGTGGAAAGGAGACTGTAGAAGAAAGAAAACCCAACTTCATTCAGATCTCAGAGACATGTGACCTTCCAGGCCCTCTTTCACTTCCTTGGTAACAATTCAGAGGTTAAACCAGATGGGAAGGACTTACAGTTTTCTGCAGGGTAGCAGGAGGACATGGAGGCTCAGGAAGATTCACAAACATCCAGGT
Organism: Sciurus niger; assembly: GCA_020740815.1. Lineage (NCBI taxonomy): Eukaryota > Metazoa > Chordata > Mammalia > Rodentia > Sciuridae > Sciurus > Sciurus niger. The sequence continues at coordinate 22,546 of JAHUXG010023825.1, forward strand.
TTATGTGCAGGTTTAATAGTGACTGCTTAAGCACAAAAGTGTGCCAGGGTCTGTGTCCCTCTCCTTCCCTCCTGACCCAGTGATGGCCTCCTCTGTCAAGCACAGAGCCTGTGAATGATGGTTACAGGCTTTGCTCTTGGAGATTGTTCACATGCATTTCCTCTGCATCCCAGGACCAGGTCTCAGGACACTGCTGCATCTTCTGACCCTGAATATGGAGGCTCCAGCTCCTCCAGCCTGTGTGTCTCTGCAGAGCTGTTCCAGCTGTGGTTTCTCCTGCACCCACAGCATGGTTCTTGGATCTGTGGAGGATGGCTCTTGTGGACAGGTGGGTTCTCCTGGATTCAAAATCCTATACCCATTCCCAGGATCTGATTTCCAGGCAGCGTTATTTATGACAGTTTTCCCTCCAACACAGCACTCTTCTATTTCCTTGAAATTGATTTTGGACATGATGACATCAGCTATGATCTGGAAACATCTGGACACAAATTCACTAAATAACAAAATGCAACAGGAATTTTTCAAGAAAGCTTCCATAATTCAATCAAGGATGGTTTAAACAGGGTCTGGCAGAATCGAACTCTGCCCAGGTAGGCAGATTTTCTGGTCAAGGACCTTTGACGTGAGAAGCCCATAACCCCTCACTTAGACCCTGACACCTCCCCCAGAAGCAGCCTGTGATTGTGAAGAGGACAATGACCTTCTCCTACAGTGTGAAAGTCCTGCACACCCATTTCTCACCATCCAATCAACAAGCAGATCCTCTACTCCTCCTTTCTGTAAACTCCACTACTGCCCACTAGTGGGGAAGCAGATCTGAGCTTCCTGCTCCTAACTTCCTTCCAGTTCACCTGACAGCCAGCTCTTTCCACAGCAATTGAAGTCAATATTTAGACTTCTGTGTATACCAGGAAGTGAGCCTCTGGGGAGTGCTAATTGCTTTCATGGAAATGGTTCTGTCACTCAGAAGAGGCAGCCTTTGGAGCTCAGGTCACTAGAGGAACAAGTCCCGGTACACAACTCCTTATGAGTCTGAAACTACTTCCAGAAGAAATTAGTCCGAACTTACTCCTGCAACCTGCCCCTCATCAAAGGGAATATACAGACTAGTCCAATTGGGTTTTCATCCTCTGGGCAATGAGACTCCATGTGCCAAAGGATGGATGTCCATCTGCTCCACTGAGGACTCTGAGCTCTTCTGCCAGCTGCCCTGGGTCTCAGGATGCTGCGCCCAGCACATTCAGTATGTGTTCATGAAAATCACAAGTGGGTCACAGGAGAGCCAGAGCCAGACCAAGGCCATCATTCATGTGGGAGAAGGTGCACATCCTGCACACTGTCCCCAGGTGAGTGGCTGAGCCTGTGGAGGTCTGTGATTCAGACTCACGGTCGCTCACTTTCATAGTCTCTTCCTGGCTCCAGAGACAGGAAGGGAGTGGGCTAAAGAGGACACCATATTCTAATAAAGAAAGAGAAAGTGGAAATCACTGCCTTCCTGTGGATTGGGAGTACCAGCTGCCTTCAGGATAGAGAAGTCAGTCCTTCCTACCCTGGAGTCATGTGAGGGTGAGATGAAGCCCTGAAGCCACATCCCACACTTTAGCGGGACTCCCACACAGAGCTCTGTCCACATAACCCCAGTGCACCCTGTGGCCAGGACATGGGCACTAGTGCTCTGTTCCATCCTCTCTTCATGGCATTTCACATGTGGCCAGTTTTCCCACAGTGTCTTCTTTAGCAAAGTGACCCAGTGGAGATTCCCCAGCTGCAGTAGAGCCAGGTCTCCTCAGTCTTATTCAGTCTGGAATGGCAGCCTCTGTCTCCTTGCATCTCATGGTCTTGTCCCTGTTGAAGATGCTCTTCCACTCACACTTATACACTATCTTCACAGAGGACTCAGTGGCCCTCCTGATTGAATTCTGCTAATGCATCTAGCATTGTGATCACTCCCCTTTGGTATAAAAAGGGTCCCACACTGGGCAGCTTCATATCAGAAGTGGATTTTCTCATGATTGTGGAATCTAAGGCAGACATCAAGGCATCAGCAGGGCAGTTCTGCTCTCTCCTTGCCTCTCAGATGGCTGTCCTCTTGTGGTTCAATGGCCTTTCCCTGGTGTCTCTGAGACCTACTGTCCTATTCCTACAGGGACACCAGTCATATTGGATTCGATCTGAACCAAAATCTCACTTTTACATAAATACCTCTAACAGAACCCTTCTGTGAAGACAGTCTCATTGTGAGGTTCTGGGGCCACAACCACAACCTGTTGATTTTGAGGGGACACAGTTTAATATGTTCTAGGCAGAAGTATGCAGAACAGAGGCTCTGCTATTCTCATGGTCTCCTGTCGGGTAGGGTATCCTAGGTCCTACCTCTTAATGATGTTCAGTCTGATCCTGGACTGAAGGGTGTCACCAGAATTCTCCAATGCCTAGCTAGTTATCAATTCAAAACCAATAAGAAATTGTGGAAAATTGTATTGGTGCTTTCTGAATAATTTCTTATCTTTCACAATATCATTATGTACTCATGAATTCATGTGATCTTCAATGGGTATTGTCCACCAATTATTTTGCTACTTCATGTTCTCTAGATTTCTCTCATTGATGTTCCAAGATTTGTCTTCTGATTTGTTTTCCCATGAGTCCCTAAATTTTTTACTGTATCTTGAATTTCAAAACTGTCCTGGTTTCTATTTTCCCAATATATTCTCAATAAGGTATTTTCCAGAAATTCATGGTTCCCTTTAATGAATTGCTGTATTTAGAAACTACAGGTTCTTTCTGAGACTATAGGATGATTTCTTCAGTACTGTATGGAGTTTATCAGTTTATCTCTCTATTCATGCACAATGACATTTGCTCATGTTCCATCAACAGAATGCATGGGTTCACATTCTCACACATAATGACAGTCTAAAACACAGAGTTTGACTGTATATTGTCCTGTCAAATAAGTCACCTCTTTCTTCAACAGTGAATCTCTTATTTCTAATTACCATTCATGAATTTTCTTTCTTGATCCATTCTTCTGTTTAAAACCAGTCTTTAGAAGTCATCTCTGTGTGATATGTGGTGATTTGATCATGTCACAATATGCATGGGAACATCCCACCTCTGTGCCCATCATCAGTTCTTGGTGTGACATGTTTAATAATAAACAATGGCAAGTCCTATGTAGTAAAGAATTGCTCTCTTTTGATCCCTATTGCTCCTAAATAATGTACCATGTGAACGGTGATTGTGTGGATGTTAGTAACCATTCTTTAGTTTGTACCTAGGTAAGGATCATTTTTACCTACTTCTCTCTCTGATGATGACAGTTTGTAATTTTGAATCATAGCAACAAACACTTACGATTGATGTGATTTTTGGTATAAGAACTCCTACAAACCTATGGTCAGTGATCTTCTCACAATAGCCAGTTTTTGGACATTGTGTGAGACAGTCAGCTTGCCAGCTTAATAAAGACTCTTAAATTTGGACTTCTCAGTGGTGATTGGTCTGTTCTTAAGTTGTGCCCCATAACAATAACCATGGATGTTAATAGCTTAAATTCATTAATCGAAAGACAAAGACTGGCAGAATGGATTAAAAAGAAAGACCCAACAATATGCTGCCTTCAAGAGACTCGTCTCATAGAAAATGACATCCACAGCCTAAAGGTGAAAGGATGGGAAAAAAACTACCACACACATGGACTCAGTAAGAAAGCGGGGGTTTCCATCATTATATCAGATAAAGTGAACTTCAAGCCAAAGTTATTCAGAAGGGATATAGAAGGACATTTCATAATGCTTAGGAGAACCATAAATCAGGAAGATATACTGATTATAAATATTTATGCCCCAAACAATGGAGCATCCATGTACATCAAACAAATCCTTCTCAGTTCCAGGAATCAAATAGACCACAACACAATAATTCTGAGTGACTCTAACACACCACTCTCACCACGGGCTAGATCATGCAAACAAAAAGTAAACAAAGAAAACATAGAAATTATAACACAATCAATAGCTTAAACTCAAAAGACATATATGGCATATTCCATCCGCAATGAGTGAATACACTTTCTTCTCAGTAGCACATGGATCCTACTCTGAAATATACCATGTGTTATGTCACAAAGAAACCCTTAGTAAATGTAAAAAATTAGAGATAATACCTTGAGTTCTATCAGATCATAATGGAATGAAATTAGAAATCAATAACAAAATAAAAAACTAAAATTTATGACCAGGTGGAGACTAAATACTACGCTATTGAAAGAAGCATGGACAATAGAAAACATCAGGGAGGAGATAAAAAATTATTTTAGGTAAGTGAAAATGAAGATACAGCATATCAAAATCTCTGGAACACTATGAAAACAATACTAAGGGAAAAATTCAATGCACAGATTGTATTCAAGAAAAGAATAAAAGGTTAACAATTAAATGAACTACCATTACTTCAAATTCCTAGAAAAAGAACAGAGCAACACCAAAAGTAGTAGAACATGGGAAATAATAAAATTCAGAGGTGACATCAATGAAATTGAATCAAAAGTAACAATTCAAAAAATTGCAACATAAAAATTGGTTCTTTAAAATAGTAAACAAAATATATAAAATCTTAACCACATTAAAAAAGAGTAGGAGAAAGAAAACTATAATTACTAAAATTCATGATGAAAAGAAAATATCATGATAGACACCACTGAAATACTTAACATAATGAAAATCTACTATGAAAATCTAAACTCCAACAAAATAGAAAATATCGAAGACATTGACAAATTTCTAGAGATATATGATCCTCCCAAACTGATCCAGAACATACACAATTTAAACAGATAAATTTCAAGCAATGAAATAGAAGAAGTCATCAAAAGCCTACCAACCAAGAAAAGCCTAAGACCAGATGGATTCTCAACTGAGTTCTACAAGACCTTCAAAGAACTCATTGCAATACTCCTCAAAGTGTTCCAGGATATAGAAAAGGATGAACCCCTTCCAAACTCATTCTATGAAGCTAGTATCACTCTGATACAAAAACCAGGCAAAGACACATGAAGGAAAGAAAAGAAGAGCCTACAGAGTGGGAGAAAATCTTTTCTGCACACACATCAGATAGAGCACTAATCTCCAAAGTTCATATAGAATGTAAAAAAATTTGCATCAAAAATACAAAGACCCCAGTCAATCAATGGGCTAAGGAAATGGACAGACACTTAACCGAAAAAGACAAATGGCTGATCAACACATGTATGAAAAAGTGCTCATCATCCCTAATAACTAGAGAAATGCAAATTAAAACCTCCCTTAGATTCCATCTAACTCTAATTAGAATGGCTAATATCAAGAACACAAGCAACAATAAGTGTTGGTGTGGATGTGGGGAAAAGGGCACACTCATACATTGCAGCTGGAGTTGCAAATTGGTGAAGCCACTTTGGAAAGCAATATGGAGGTTCCTCAGAAACCTTGGAATGGACCCACCATTTGGCTAAGCTGTTTAACTCATACTATAGTCAAAGTACTTAAAATCAGGATACCACAGTGATGCATGTTCATAGTCACTCAATTCACAATATGTAGATTGTGGAACAACCTAGAAACCCTTCAATTGATGAATGGATAAAGAAACTGTGGTATATATAAACAATGGAATATTATTCAGCCACAAAGAAGAATAAAATTATGACATTAGTTGGTAAATTGATGAATTTGGGAAATATGCTAAGTGAGATTTGGGAAATATGCTAAGAGAAAATGAAGAGGATTGTGGAATGTTACTGGAAAGATTTTAGACACGTGTAAGACAGCAAGGGTGAAGAGTTTCTCCTGCTTTATTCCTGTAAAAGTTATCAGAGGACATGATGGAGGACATGATATTTAGGGACACTGCAGCCCCCTTGAGGTCATGAGGTTTTAACACCAAGACTGAAAAGCCTCTTGTAATACTGGTAAAGCAGAAATATACAAAGAATGTGTATCTTTGCTGTTTTACTAAGATGCTGACCCTGTGCTATATTCTCCAACCCTCATCAGCTGACTTACTTTCTACTTGCTTGTAAATTATTCTTTCCTCTCCAAAAAGACAATTAAGAAGAAGAGCCTGTCTGGGCTTAGACCTGTTATTCTGGAGAACATGGGCACACCATGCAAATGAGTGTGTTCTGTGGGACACTGAGGCATGGAGGGCTGGATCCAGGTGTGGGTGCCTCTCCCCACATCTTAGCCTCACTATGACAAAGACTGGAGGTCTCATATCACCTCAGTGAGTTTGCACATCTTCTTCTGTTCCTGGCTTCATTTATCTTTTCCATCCTGAACATGAAATATTCCCTTTGGTTTCCTTCCTCTTTCTCTAAGGATTAGTGACATAAAGTGTGCTTAAGACACACAAGGATGGTGTGTTCTGAACCATGATGGGACTCCAGATCAAAATCACAGCACAGTTGCCTGACCGTGTCCTGAACTCAGGGAAAAATGTTAACCCCAGGAAATGCTTAGCTGCTCTGGTCTATCCTGGAACACCTGGGTCAATGAGCCTGTGCTGAGTGACTGAGAGGAGCCACCCCTGCAGCTGTGCCCAACCATCCCTGCCCTGCTGATTTGCATGTGCCCAGAGCACAGCCCACTGTTCTGAGGACTTCTTAATAGGCTTCTCACACCCTGTGCAGGACTCAGTGCCATCAGGACACAGCATGGACATGAGGGTTCCTATTCAGCTCCTGGGGCTCCTGCTGCTCTGCCTCCCAGGTAAGGAGGGGCAACATGGGGGTTTATAAACACAATGTGGTCAGTGCTGCCTGGCTATCAGGAAAGTCCTCTGGGAACATCAAAACTTATAAAGATATGTATTTTATGTTTCTAATGTCAGGTGTCAGATGTGACATCACGATGACCCAGTCTCCATCCTCCTTGTCTGCATCTCCTGGAGACAGAGTCACCATCACCTGCCGGGCAAGTCAGAGTATTAGTAAATGGTTAAACTGGTTTCAGCAGAAACCAGGACAAGCTCCTAAACGCCTGATCTATGAAGCAACCACTTTGCAATCTGGGGTCCCATCGAGGTTCAGTGGCAGTGGATCTGGGACAGATTTCACTCTCACCATCAGCAGCCTGCAGCCTGAAGATGTGGCCACTTATTACTGTCTACAGCATAACAGTTCCCCTCCCACAGTGATACAGGCCATGACAAAAACCCCTCAGGAAAGCAGAAGTGTGAGGCTGGGCTGCCCCAGCTGCTCCTCCTGCTGCCTCCACTGCTAAGAGCACTTCACAGGGTCAGTCAGGTTCTGAGGGTCACTGGGATACTTTGGTAGAAGGGACCAGGAGGCTCCTCTGTACCCTCACTCTCCCCTGCAGCTCAGCCCCAGCAGGCGACCATGCCAAGGACCTCACTGGGATGTTAGAGCAAAGAATTTAAGACCTGAAGACCCTGAAATGAGCAGTATTTGGGGTCGTGAAGCAAAGATAGGCCTCTTCACCTGTCTCCACAGGAATGTTTAAAGACTGCATTGTTTAGTGTAGTCTAAGTACCCAGAAAATTTCGGGAACAATACAGAGTTCCCCCTGTTCTACCCACTACCACAGCCCCTCCTCCATCTCCACCTCAGACACTGTTGCATTTTTTAAAATTCATCTTTCAGCTATGACTTTAGGGTTAGGACATTGGCACTTAAATTACAATTTAATTGACCAAAGTACACAGCCTGAAAGACCCAAGAGTTTAAAATGTGCTAAGTGTGGGTAATACATTTGCACAATATGGTTTAATTTTCACTCTCTCCTTTATCCTTCAGCATTTTCCCTTTCTGGTGTGCTCTTCAGGCCTTACAGGAAAACTGTTCTCTCTCCAATATGACCTCACACTAGCCTGCTGCTGCAGAGGTCACCTCTCCTAGTGACTTTGATACCCTCCCTCCTTTCTGACTCCACATCTTCAGTCTGTTCATTGGTGGCTGAGATGAGACACTCCTATGATGTGCTGAACAATGGCTGCCTCAGGGGAGTCAGGACCTGGGCAGCACCAAGCTCCTGACCCAGATGCTCCTGAAGTGGCCACTCATGGCCACTTGCCTGGCTCTTTTACAAGTTCGAGAACTGTTTAAAAAAAGAGATCATTTGAGTTTCTTGAAAACTGGATTTAATGATGGATGGGAAAGGAACAACTTAAAGAATATGGGAGAAATATCCACAGTGAAGATACTGTGTCACAAAGCTGCCATTAAATGGCCAAAAATTGCCACAGGAAGAGTGCTGACTCAGCAGCAGTGGGAAAGCACCAGTGGTCCTGGCCCATGAAGAACCCTATGGCTTGGGAGCCATGTCCAGTGCCCAGGCTCATGGCCAATGGGGCTCTGTGCTCAGTGGGCCAAGTCTCTCTACAGGCAGCTTCCTCAATGTTCTCTATTTGCTTTACGATCTGCAATGACCAAAGTCTGACAAGATGAACCCCCTGAGGAGTAATGTGGTAGGGTCAGAAAAAAGGGTCAGAGTGGGCCCCGGTGTGAGAGGACAGGCCCAGCTCTGAAGATGCTGCAGCCCTGTGTGCAGTGAGGTGAGCAGTCCTGTGAGTTAAGACGAGGGGCAGAGCACACTGCAGGCTCCACTTCAGTATGGAATGGACTTGGGGCTGGTCCACAGGGCAGGGGAAGGCCCAGGAGGGAAGAGTGTCCACTTCAGTGCTGTCCCAGAGTCCTCAGCACATGGGTCACCACACACTCCATGGGGCTCAGGGTTGTTGCTGAGCCTTACACCACCAGGCTCTTTAGTGAGCAGAGGCCCTGTGGTGATGTGTCATGTGGGGTCTTGAAGTTCATATCAATTTGGCCAAACTTAAGCCTATAGGGTATATAGTTATAAATATAATTTATTGACATTTAAAGTAACAATGTTTATTTCATGTGCACAGTAAATACATAATTCATAGAATTGTGCACCACATGTCCTTATGTTTCCAAGGAGAGAAAATTTTAGATGAGACTTTTATGGGGATATTGCTGATGAGTTCATCTGAGAAACCTGAACAGTGATCACAGATTGGATGGCGGCCACCACAGAGAGCCAGGAGCTCCTGACCTCTCTGATCCTCACCCTGGCTGTGGTTCTCTGCTTGGATTAGTCCCCAGGTGTTGAGCACCTCTCTTCCCAGATCCACTGCCAGGCAGCCTGAAGGCAAGGCCTCTGCATCCCTTGGTCCTCAGCACCATTTCTCCAGAGATCAGCTGCTTCTGCTCCGTCCAGGGTCAGAGCCTGCAGCTCTTGGGCAGCTCCAGGCTGAGCCCAGCACTGGTTGAACCCCTGCTCCAGCCTCTCCCACTTAGTCCAGTGCCTGAAGGGCTGTGCTGGGTTTTAATTCACAGACTTTATTTCCACAATTGCTAACCAAGGTTGTCACCAGGAGAATCAGAACATGACTCTTTTTCTTCCTCAGGGCCTGGATTGCTCCAACCTTTCAGAGAAAACTTTCCCTGGGATCTTACTTTCCTCCAGAATTACAGTTCGTAGCACAGTGAAGTTCACAGGGCCAAACTTCCACACCTACATAGCTGCTGCTCCCTTCTCCAGTTTCTTGAGCACCAGCTCTGGGTGGGCTGCTGTACCCAGTGAGGACAGGCCCACCCAGTCCAGGGCAGGAGCAGGTATTGGGCCACATGATCAGCTCAGAGGCCAATGAGAGCAGTGAAGGGTGTGTGGGGTTTCTGGGAGGATTTGCTCCTCTTCATCAGACTGAAGCTGGAGCACTTGGCCATGCACCTCTCCATGGAACAGACAGGGAGGACATGACCTGAAAACCACTCAGCTCTCTTTGGCCCAGGAGGCATCAAACCCATGTTTGATCATCCAATGTGGTGAAGACTGTGAAGCACAAAGAGAGTGAACCTGTTTCCTTTCTGCTCTCACTGAGCTACTGCAAATCCCACAGGCTCTGACCTTCTGAGTTTATCTACTTCTTAACCCTTCCCTAGAGTGATGCCAGCAACCAAAACTTGCTTCTAAAATCATTCTTACTTCTCCAGAAAATGTATGTAGGTGAAAAAGCCTGTCTGAGCTTGAGCCCTGCTCTCTGGAGAGACAGGCAGCCTGCTGTATGTAAGTGTCCTGGGAAGACTGATGAAAAGGGCTGGAGTCATGTTGGTATAGGTATTGGTTCAAACAGCACAGAGGAAATCATTCTTGTTATCACAAGCAGGACTTTTTTTTTTGATGGTTTTGTTTTTTGTAGTACCAGGGATTGAACTCAGGGGCAGTCAACCACTGAACCACATCTCCTGCCCTATTTTGTATTTTATTTAGAGTTGGGGTCTCACTGAATGGCTTCACACCTCCATGTTGCTGAGGCTGACTTTGAATCCATGATCCTCCAGCCTCCGTCTCTTGAGTCACTTGGGATAGCTGGTCTGTGCCACCAAGCCTGGCACAAGCAGGAGATGTTTAAAGGAAGAGAATGTCAGTCTCAATGACAGACTTATGAATTTTTTGATGGGCCTAATAATTGTGTGCATTTTGGGGCTGCAATGTGATGTTTCTACACCTTCAAAAACTGTGGGATCAAGATGTCATGTAATTATACATCCCTCACCCTAGACATTGACCATTTCTTTGTGGTGAGTCTTCCTAAGCCCTGGGCCTTTGGCAATAAAAGACACAGGTAATAGACCTGGAGATGCTCTGGTCCTCTTTCAGCCATCATGTGTGATGACCACAGAAGGTGTAAACCCTGTGGCCATGAGGCCATCAGCCTCTCTGGGATCCCAGTGGTGGAGGTGGAGATGCCCTCAGAGCTGGGGCCTCCCAGGGCTTCTCTGCTCTCACCTGTGTACACAGGTCTCAGCACAGGTGCTGGGGGCTGGGACAGGTTCTTCACTTCTCGGCCTCTTAGTGAGCAACTCTGCAGGAAACCAGGAGTGAAAGTGCTAATGGCAGATGTGCTGCAGCAAGAAAATCATGTTGGGGTTGGACAGTTGGTGGCCAAGTCTGTTAGTCAGGTTTTCACCACTGTTTCTTAAAGACCTGACAGGAACTGTTTCACAGGACAAGAACAAGCTCATGGTTTCCGCTCTTCAGTCCATAGTTGGCTGACTCCACAGCTCTGGATCTGAGGTGAGGCAGAGCTTCATGGCTAATACAGGAAATTTCTCTCCTTCTGAATTAGTTCTGGATCTGGAATTGTGAGTCTCATGACCTTTGCCAGATGCTTATTCTGGACTATGTCCCTCCACAGCCTCAGTCAAAGACTTCGTGGAAAACCACAGATCACACAAGAGGAACCCCTGACCAGATTTCATGGTGCCTTTGCAAATAGCAGGGGGCACTTCAGTCACATTGAGGGCTCTGTTTGACATGTTGTCACTCTCTGGAATGAACACAACTGAAAATCAGGGAACAAAATTATTTTGTATTTTTTTGAGACTGGCTTTTTTCACTTAGCATGATATTCTCCAATTCCATCCATTTATTGAAAATCTCATAACATTCTTCTTCTTTATGGCTGAATAATATTCCAATGTGTACGTATAGCTCAGTTTCTTTATCCATAGAAAGCTGTGACTGGACTTTCAAAAAGACCATGATTGATATTACTGAATTTTCAAGTAAGTACAAATCAGCTGGTCCTTGCTCAACAAGGGACTCTCAGTCAACATCATGACCCAACACAGACCCCATGTCAGCCACCCTCCAAGGCTTCCCTGTGAAGTCCCTGCAGGTGTCCACAGCATGGATCTCAGCTAGCCAGAGTTCATGTGGCTCCTAGTGTTTCTGAGGTTCTAGCCACCAAGAAGAATGACCACTGCAGTGCCCTCAACTACCACAAGTGGGGATCACATCAACAACTTGTGGACACTTATTACAACCCACACAGTGTAATGTGGACTGCACACAATCACCTTCCCTAGGCCTCAGACACTGAATTCAGTGCAGTTTTGAGGAAAGCATTCAAATCTTCCTGTCATTGTCAGCTTGAACACTCATAAAACACAGGACTCACTTGAACTAGAGAGACAAGGGAGGCTCTCCCCTCCTTCCACCATCCCTGTAGGTGCTGTCTAGTCCTGTGGGGTATTTTAATGGAAGTTGAGATCCAGCCAGAACTGAGGACTTGAGGACAGTTCTCTGTGTGTCCATCACCTCTGTCCTCCTCAAGATTGATGCAGTCGCCCAAGGGAGGGAAACTGGTCACTGTCTGTTGACCAAACCTCTGGAGATTCTAGTTTCTCTGATATGAAGTGGTTCATCTGCCTTTGCAGAGTCTCCTGAGGAAACACCAGGTGCTGGGACATGCTCCAGAAGTAAGCAGTGGCCAGGATCCATCCCACCTAGAAACAGGTCCAGTTGTCCTGAAAGGCAAGCACAGCACTGTATTGACAATCCAGGGAGGAAAGGACAGGTTGTTTACACTGAGACTACAATGGTTGTGTATAAAAGTGGTGAAACTGCAGAAATAGGGACAATCTTCAGGATAAGCGGTCATTCCTAAGGACACTCTTACTGGTTTGACTTAAGTGGGCTTGATGGTCAGGAGCTTCTCAGTCATGAAGACTGAGTCTCCCATAGTCAGTCATGTTTTTTACAATGATGGATGATTTGAGCCTAAATTAACTGATCAATTTCCATATCTCCTTCTCCCCTGCATTCCCCAGCCCTTGTAATTAAATTTAGGATATCTTGGAATATTTTATATATCATAATGCACTGAGGGTGACCTCAACAGATCAACAAAGGTGTCCTTCAATGACAGAGAACCTGCACAGCTTGGACCCCAAGCACCAGGTCTCTCCAGTCCCTCCATTGCTACCTAGGGTGTTGAGCAGCAGAATATTGTTTGGCTTCTGAGTTGCAGACATGGTGGATGAATCACAATTCCTGGGCTGCTAAAATGTAGCCGGAAGCTATGTATCATTTTCTGACGAAACCAGGGTTAAAAGAGTGCCTGAAATTCATTCATGAGTAATTATCTAAGTAAACAAAAAGCACAAGAACAACGCATGTTTCACAATGTGCAAGAAAGAACATGTCACTCTGTAAGTGACCCTGTGGACAGGAACCTCTTCTGGGTTTGTATGCATGTGACCACTAGAGGGAGCCAGTGCACAGCAGTGAAGGCAGAGAGTGGCCACACCCAGGTGTCCCTGGAAATCCTGTCCGGTGGAGCCTGACCTTAGGGGTGATTGTCAGTAGCACTTCATCAGCCCATTTCATTAATTTCCTAGGTTTAGTTTCAGAGCCTGGTGGATGCAGGTGGATAAGGATGAAGGTAGATAAGATCACCATAACCAAGATTTCATCCAGGAATAATGCTTTAGTTGTTCAGAAGTTTGGGTTAATTTGGAGAAATTGTTGCCAAGCAGCCCTAGTGGGTGTGTATTTGTCTTCTCCAGCTGGACTGGGAGGAGATCAAGCAGCAAGATCCTCAGTTCCCAGAAGGGCCCTGGACACAGTGTCTGCATCTGTAGGTCTCTGGGGCTTTGTTTCAGTGTGTTAGTGGCAGTGGGTCTGACAGGCATGTCACCTGAACACAGCAGTCTGGAAGTTGTGATGTCACTCTGTGTCACTATTTTGGTGGACAAGGCAGACCACATGCTTATAAACAAGCATCCTGGGGATTTTGGTAATAATGCTGACCAATGACTTAGAACCACTTTTAGAGCCAGTGACCTTTCGAACTAAGCTGCCCTGTGTGGTGAACAGGACCCATAAGTGACTTAATAAACTTATCCTGGAATTGAACTTTAATTTGAATATTTCAGATACATTGCTGTACCATTAGTACTCAATGCACTTTGGTGGTTGGAGACAACAGGATGTTCTGTTGTTCAATGTCAGCATGAAGGTTAATTTAATCATCCATGGTGTTGTAGCTAAGAGCACAAACCTCCCAGCCATTGGTCACAACACAAGTGGCCTCAGGGCCTTCTCAGTTGGCATATCTGTCCCTGGAATGTGTCTGAGAGGGCGGGAACAAGGCTGCACTGACAGGGAGACCAGGAGGCCTGGCTCCACCCACCCTGCCTTATTCCCTTCATCCTCAGGAGCCTCTCTAAAGACACACCCTTGGCATCTCACATGGATCTGAGTCTGTCCTTAACTCTCTTAAGGAAAATCTCTTTGGAATCCAAGGTTGTCTGTCAGTCATTGGTCCTCAGGTTGAAGAAAGGTTATTGATACAAGGGAATATTTGTGTTTTCTACAGAATCTGTCCCAGTGGTGGATTCCATAGGGTCTGCTTCATGAGTAACAGTGAGGGTTAACAGTGAAGCCTAAATGGGACCCAGACTCTAAAATCCTAAGGATATTATGCCTAAGAACAACCAGTAGATGGCAGACAAGCCACAGCAACAGTGACCTTGTCTTAGAAATGTGAGGAAATAGAGTGGATCACAGTGCACACAGCAGGTGCCTCCCACATAGGATTCCATGAAGCAAGGCTCCCACTGGTCCTGTCTCATCCTGTGAGCTCTGGGTGACTCTGTGCTACTCCACCTTATTCTAGGACAAGCTGAGCATGCCTAGACCTAACACACAAAATACACAAAGTTCAGAAATATGAAAGTTTGGATGAATTCCAGGAGATTTAGGATTTTCAGATGAGAATACTCAGGTGGTAAGATCTATGTAGAGTTTTAAATAATTGAAAAGAACTGAAATCTGAACATTTTCTGGTCCCCCAAATTTAGATAAAGAATAATTTGATCCGTGTTCTTACTGCCATTAAAATATGTGATCATGAATATGCACAAATATGTAAAAACAAAGTCCAATACTATGCATTATATGTAATATATTTGATGTGCAATATGTATAATGTATAATATAATGATGTGCCACAAATACGAAACATTATTCTGAATGGATTTCTTGACCCAAATATATAAATATCCTCCAATTTCTAAAACACTGCCTTAAGGAATGTGATTATTGTGCACATTCCACAAACCCTGGATGATAGAACTGAGGAAATTCTACTGCAGCAGACCCCAAAGTGGTGGTGGTGGTTTTTCCTCCATGTGAATCACTGGATCAAAATTAGTGTGATCTACAATATGTTAAAGGACAATTGAAAGGTCACATCAGAAGGAAGGGTGGAATAAGATGTGTGAGGCTTTCCTCAGCTAATTCTTACAATGAATTTTCTTGTTCCTTCCATCCCACCCTGGCGTCCAGAGCCATGTCGTGCCTGGGACAGATCCCTGGGCAGCTCTGCCTCAGGTGGGACTCTGAGGGAGCCATGAAGCCCCATTCAGCTCCTCTGCCTCCTGTTACTCTGGCTCCCAGCTGAGGGGACATGGGATGGTTCTGCACATCTGTGAAAACTCCTTCAATGTTGTGGGTCCTGTGTTCTGGCACCTCTGCTCAGCAAGCCCAGGGATCAAAACCCAATGCACTGCAACCATCCTGGCTCTCCTGTGGAGAACATGGTAAGACCTAAGTTGAAGAAGCAATGATTCAAACTTATTTCCAAGTTCAGGTACCAGGAGAAAAATTGTGCTGACACAGTCTCCAACCCCCTTGTCTCTGTATCCAGAGGAGCAGCAAGCAGGACTGACAGCTAGTCATTTTGGCACCAGAAGAAGCCTGGACAAACACCCGGAGCCCTTATCTGTACTGCCTCCAGCAGGGCCAGTGGGGTCGCTGGGTCAGGGGTAGTGGTCAGGGAGAGACTTCACCCTGTCCATCAGCAGCCTAGATCCTGGGATGCTGTAGTTCATTATTCTCAGGAAGACCACAGTGTTTCTGTGGCAGCCCAGATGGTTCCAGTGGTAAATAACTGCCACCACCTGCCTTCAGGCTCTTGTTGCCTGGTTCAGAACTGTTTCCTTCAAAGGCACAAAGTCAGACTTCTGCAGTTTTCCCTGTTTCCTGTGCCTTTGGAAAGGAGACTGTAGAAGAGAAAAAATCCAGCTTCATTTGGGTCTCAAAGACATGTCACCTTTCAGGCTGTCTTTTGCTTCCCCAGGCAACTTGTCAGAGGTTTAACAGGATGGGAAGCACTTGCAGGGTAGCAGGAGGACATGGAGGCTCAGGAAGGTTCATGAACACCCAGGGTTATGCTCAGGGTTAATAGTGACTGCACAAGCACAGCTCTGTGCCAGGGTCTCTGTGTCCCTCTCCTTTCCTCCTGACCCAGTGGTGGCCTCCTCTGTCCAGCACACAGCCTGTGAAGGATAGTTATGGACTTTGCTCTTGGGCACTGCTCACATGCATTTCCTCTGCATCCCAGGACCAGGTCTCAGGACACTGCTGCATCTTCTGACCCTGAATGTGGGGGTTCCAGCTCCTCCTGGCTCTGTGCCTCTGCAGGAAACCTGCAGCTGTGGCTTCTCCTGCACCCACAGCAGGGCCCAGGGCTCCATGAAAGAGGGCAATTGTGGAGAGTCAGACTTTCCAGGAGAAAAGATATTCCTTTTTCTAGGATCTGATGTCCTAACAGTGTGGTTTGTGTCTCTTTTTCCTCCCACAACCCAGAATTCTTCTGTGTGCTAAAACCTGAAAATGGAAATTTTGAAATCAGCTAAGACCAGGACACACCTGGACATAAATTCCCCAAATAACAAAGTGCTTCAGGCATTTTTCTGAAATGCCTTCGGAATCCACCCAAGGATGGTTTGAAACAGGCACTTCCAGAATGGATATGGGCCTGGGAGGCAGCTATTCAGACATCACAAGCTGCTGAACCTTATTTAGACACTGACACTTCCCGCAGACGAAGCATGTGACAATGAGCTTCTACCCCTGTGTGACTGTCCCAAAAACATTTTCTCACCACCCAACCAGCAAGCAGTTTCTCCACTCTCACTACTTGTAAACTCCACTGCTGTCCATTAGTGGGGAAGCAGATCTGAGCTTCCTGCTCCTGAATTCCTTGCCAGTTCACCTCACAGCTAACGCTTTCTTCAAAATCTGATGTCATTATGTAGACTTCTGCCATGCCAGGCAGTGAGCACATGCTTGGTGCTAAGTGCTTTCATAGAATAGGTTCTGGGTCACAAAAAAGTCAGCCTTAGGAGTTCAGGTCAGAAGAGGACATATCCAAGAGAGCACTCTTCATAAATATCTGCAACCACTCCAGGAGGAAATAGTCCAACATAACTCCTGCCCCCTGCACCTCAGTCAAGGAGTTTCACAGAGCAGCCCTCATCCTCTGGGCAGGAGACTCAATGTGCCAATGCATGGAAGTCTACTTTTCCATATATTCTCATTAAGATATTTTCCAGGAATTCATGGTTCCCTTTAATGATTCATTGTATTTAGAAACTACGGGTTCTTTCTGAGACTGTAGGATGATTTTTTCAGCACTGTATGGAGTTATCTATTTATCAGTTTATCTCTCTATCCATGCACTTGCTCATGTTCCATCAACAAAATGCATGGGTTCACATTCTCCCACTTAATGACAGTCTAAAACACAGAGTTTGATTGTATATTGTCCTGTCAAATAAGTCACCTCTTTCTTCAACAGTGAATCTCTTGTTTCTAATTACCATTCATGAATTTTCTTTCTTGATCCATTCTTCCATTTAAAACCAGTCTTTAGATGTCATCTCTGTGTGTTCATATGTCGTGATTTGATCATGTCACAATATGCAGGTGAGGGTAACATGGTGAATTTGAGGTCAGGGTGAGGATTGGTAGAGAAGACCCTCCCCCTCTGACTCACTGGGTTATCAGGCCACAGAGAGTAAGAGACATAACCATAGCATCAGGGGACACCAGGCTTGGACACGTGCAGTTACAGCAGAGCTGGGAAGGGAGCTTGTGCTTCTCAGGTGGGAAGGGAGGAGATCCTGACCTCGGCTGGTCTTGATAATGCAGGGAAAAGAGAGGAAGAGAGTGTTTGTAGCAGCAGAAGACAGGTGAGAGAGGACATGTCCAAACCTTCTTATAAATCATGACCCACATTTATTCTTACTTCCTGTGTACTTCACACCTAGACCACCAGGGAATCAGAGGGGTCACAGGTGACAAGTGCAAGTATATTGTGATCATTTTTGAAGCTTCTGGGATTGTGCCATAGCCCACAACCTCTGTCAGAGTTGGAGGAAAGCATGCATAGAACTTAGAGGTTGGCAGAACAGCAGGCTGCATGCAGGACTCAACACAGACACTGACTTGGTCTCAGGGAGAAAAGGGTTTTCTGCAAGCAATTGTGAAATTTTCTGTCTGACAGACCTGAGACTCAGGAACTTGAGCCTGTTTAAAATGACTGAGAGGAGACAGTCCTGCATCTGTGCCCAGTCTGCCCAGCCCTGCTGATTTGCATGTGCCCACAGCACAGCCCACTGGCCTGAGGACTTCTTAATAGGTTGGTCACACTTTTTGCAGGACCTTGGTCAGTCCCCATCAGTAAAATATGGTCATGAGGGTCCCTGCTCAGATCCTGGTGTTCCTGCTGCTCTGTCTCACAGGTAAGGAGGGATAACACATGTGTTGTACTCAGCACAGTGTGGTCAGGGCTACCAGGCTCTTCGGAAAAGTCTTCTTATAACATGATTAATTGTGTGCATACTTATCTTTATGTGTTCAATTTCAGGTGCCATATGTGACATCCAGGTGACCCAGTCTCCAACTTCCCTGTCCAAATCTCAAGGAGAAAGAGTCATCATCACTTGCAGGGCCAGTCAGGGTTTTAGCAATTACTTAAACTGGCACCAAGAGAAACCAGGGCACGCTCCTAAGTTCCTGATCTATTATGCAAACAGGTTGGAATCTGGGGTCCCATCCAGGTTAAGTGGCAGTGGATCTGGAACAGATTTCACTCTCACCATCAGCAGCCTGTAGTCTGAAGTTGTGGCCAATTATTACTGTCAACAGAGTAGCTATACCCCTCTCACAGTGATACAGGCCATGACATAAATCTCCCAGGGAGGCAGAAACTTGAGGCTGGGCTGCCCCAATTTCTCCTGCTGCACCTCCACCTGAGATCACTGCTCAGAGGCACCAGGCTCTGCGGGCACTGGAAAGATTTTGTGGAAGAAACCAGGGAGGCCCCTCTGCACACTAACCCTCTTTCTGCCTTCTTGGGCCCAGGAGGCAAAGATGATGGTAAATTGTCAATGGTCAGCAGTCAGAACTGATGGGCCCATTCCAGTTCTTGTTCAAAGGCAGAGACCACACCAGGAGGCCAATTTGAAGAAATTCTAATGGGCACCATGAGGGGTTAATGGAATATATTCCCAGAATCCATGGTGAGGACATCAGTTAGTAGTTGACCTCCCAGTGTGGTCACTGTGGGGCTGGCCCAAACTGGCCTTAGTGTGGCTCCCCCATCAAGACTTCTCATGGGCTGATATGGGAAGTTTAGTGTGTGGCCACAGTGATGAATTGGCTATCATGGTTCCTGTGTCATCAAAGTCTATAGCCCTCTGATTCCGTGTGTACACTCTAGTTTACAAACAGCAACTGTGAGGTGATCCCTGGGTAACCTGTTGGCAGGGGACCTTCTTTGTTTGAACTGCACATTAAAAGACTTATGAAAATGGATTTGGGATGGGTGTGTGGCTAAATGCTTTGGCCCATGTGTATTTCCACCTCCCTCACATCTCACAAATGTGAGATCCTTGAGCCTTTCTTTCTGTGCCTGAGACTCACTCTCAGCAAGACAGTCAATATTTCCCAGCTTTGGAAATCTGACAGGGAGACATGGCACAGAGTAATTCTGTATGTGCCTCTGAGTGCCATCAACAAAGTGGAAACATATTAAGAAAGCTTCATTAAGCCAGAGGATTCACAAAAAGGAAGAAATTACAAGGAATATGAGGATCCTTTTCAAAACTGATGAAAATCTTCCTTGACCAAATGAAAAGCAAATCCTAGTGCAGACATAGTGTTATTTTCTATCCTATCCAAAATATTCAGGCTGAACAACATCATTTACCCCACTGAGAGCTTTTCCATTTTCAGAATTTAAGAACCACCTAGACCTGCTGAATGAGAATCTGCATTTTAGAATGTTGAATAGTTCATATATATGAGACTTGAGAGCCTGACATTAGGGCACAATTATCATACGAATGTTCTTAATTTCCAAAGTGTAATGGTAAAGAAATTCCCATTTCAAACCATATTAAAACACACACACACAAACACACACACACACAAATACACACACACATGTCGCTCCTTTATATGTTGCTGTAGAAAAATACCTGGGTTAACCAAGTAGTGTGTAAAGAAAAGAGGTTGTTTTAACTCACAGTTTTCAACATGAAATTCCAAGGATAGGGAGTCCCACCTGTAGTCCTCAGATGAGGTCCCCTGGCCTGTGTCACAGCTGGTGTGTAAGTGGAAATGGTACCAGCTGCAAGCTGCAGTGGCCAACACTGTGGTGTGGTCTCACTGTATGAAAACCCATTCTGGGGAGGACCCCCTCAGTGTGTGAGACCAGCACTGGTCCTCCCAGAGACAGTGACTTCAATGACCTGACCGCTTCCTATCAGGCCTCTCATCTTAAGGGGTCCACCTTTGCTTATCATGGCCACACTGGAACAAAACCTCCAGTTTTACAAAACATTTAGGCAGAAGACCAGTTAGGAATCTTAGCAAAGCCCATCTTTACCTTCCAATAACTATGATTTGAACTTGAAATATTTTGCATTGTCAGCCTTTAGCAAAACATATTGTTTGTCTGGGCACTTGGTTTTCTTCTGCATCCTCTCATGAGATTTCTGTGAATGTCATTCTTCTTCATAAACATGAATCCCACATTTACAAGTCATGGTGATGCACACATTAAACTAACAACAGGAGGGATCAGGAGGGCAGAGCAGCTGGAGCAGGGAGATGGGGAGGGAGATGACAGAAAGGACAGGATAGGAGACTGAGCACAGTGCCTGCTGAGCCTGTTCACATCACATGACTCACTGATGTGTGTACTCCTAATGCACTGGCACAATTAAAGTAGAATTCCCCATTGTGGAAATGCTGATCATAGTATCTTTCAATCTACCTATTTAATTAAATTCTTATCAAATTTAGTTTGGTAAAAATAGTAATAAATTCAGGAGGTATTTAGAATAAATTGAAAGTATCTCATAATAGAATAGAAGTAAAATACGTAAAACTTCTGGATTTTACCCTGTAAGTTTATAATATATATTTTGTTGCAATCAGTCTTAAGAATCCTGAAATCTGAGAATGTAAAGAGGCAAGTGTCTCACAGTGTTTGGGTCACAGCTTTCCCTGGCTCCCTGCACCTGGAACACCTGGCATATCCACGAATCCATCCTCCAGTGAGTGGTCACAGGCTGTGACTTAGGAAGGTGGCCTGCTGCACGCAGGGGCCTCTGGGCTCAGGATCCACCCTAACATCTGGGTTTGGAGAGGCCCCTCCCTGGGAGGATGGAGCTCTGGTCTCACCAGGGACCCACTCTCACCTCACATTGGAGAGATCTCCACCTGGGCCCAGGCAGGAGCAGAGGGCTGTGTCTCTCATCCTGGCCACACAGGCAAGTGTGTGCTGCTGGGCTGCAGAGTCCTCAGAACAGAGCCTGGTGCTGGTGTGACAGTGCCTACTCTGCACTCAGCACTCTGCCCTGGTCACACTCACACAGGTTCAGTGCCCAGCAGCCTCCCAGCTCCTGGAGTCCCACATGCACTTGCAGCTTCATGGACCGAAACCAACAGCCTCTGGCCACAGAGATAAAACCACAAGGAAACCCACCTGCCTAAGTCCCCTTCAGTTGAGCCTGGTCACCCTGGAGACCAACCAAGGACCCTCACCACCTGTGCCTGGGGGGACGTTGGTCTCACCAAGCTTATAAACTCTGGATTGTGACTCTGGGGAGAGGCCAGCTGGGCCACAGGCACAGTGTCGAATTCCAAACTGGAGTATGGTGTGCCAACCACAGGAGCCTGAGATTCTGCCTTGGAAGTAGGAATGGTGCCTTCTCTTTACTTCCTATGGGCAACATAGGGAAATGTTTCTGATCATCAAAGAATTTCTATTTTATTATTATCAACGTTTTACGAGATAAAATAACTAATCAGAATGGAGACTTTTAATGATTTATCTTCATTTCAAATAAAAATAGCAGAATTCACTGAAAATATATTCTGTTAAAGAATACTTTGTCAGGGAAACTTTTTCTAAACCTGATTTATAACGAATGAAATTCTATAGCTATGTTACTGTTCCTGGTTTTCCCACAAGCCAGGCTTCCACGAGGGAACTTGGGCTCATGGGTTTCCCAGGCTGCTTAGCACCCCACACACCTGGCCTGACTCAGAGCAGGTTACTTCCCAGCTCTGGAGGTGGAAGTCTGAAGTCAGGGTGCCCCAGGCCAGGCTCTCTCTGAGGTTGAAGATGGGCCCCTTCCCTGCCCCTTGCGGCTCAGCTGGCCCAGGCACTGCTTGCCAGAAGAACTCCACTGTGTGCCCAGGGTTCTTGGGGTGTCCCCCTCCCAGTACACTTCTGGCTTTGTCACTTATCCTCTTATCATGTCATCTGTGCTCCAGTGTCACCTCCAGGAGCTCTATTTCCATACCATGTCACATTCAGAGCTACTGAGTGTTAGAACATCGCCATGTTTTGGGGAAGACACAGTTAAACCATAAAGCTGGGTAAAACAAATTTTTTATTTGACAGCCAAGAAATAGTTCTTAAAACCAACCTGTAACATTGATAATTGTCTGTTCTTTGTATTTTGTTTTTCTGCTCCCGTCTTTCCATCTCTGTCCCTAGCATGTCACTAACTAGAAGTCCTATAGTTTCAGGAGTAAGATCCAAAATATCCTTGTGTGGCATCATAAATCAGATGGAATAACAAATTTACAGAACAAAGTGAAACACAAAGATAACTAAAATGTCAAGTAGACAAAGGTGACCCGTCATACCTCCACCTCTTCCTCCAGGTGTTTCTCCACCACTCTTACTGCTCTAGTGGACTTCACATTCAAGGTCCATGTCACTTCAGTTTCTCCTGTGACTTTCCTGAGCAGATCTTACTGGAGATTTCCAAGAGCATATACTGACCAAGCATGATTGTTGAACTTGGCCTAGAATCATGCTTGTTGCAAGATTCCTTAGTCTGCTTATTATGAAACTGAGTGTGTATGATACAAATTGTGTGGAACAGTGTGACCTCATGCTTTCAATATTTCCAGGATTTTGAGCTCAGGACCAAAGCAGTTTGACACTGGTTTCAATCTCTAGGAGAAGTGAGCCTCAAGGTGACCTGAGCAGGTTGACAGTTGATCATGTGAGGAGGGATCATGCTCTTTCATACTAACATAAGGGTGACAGTGGGACATAACATAAGCATCTCTGGCCCCACATCCTGCTCCAGGGCACCCATGATTAAGTGAAGGTCCCGGAGATGCCACTCAGAGGCCTGGGAACATGAGCCCTGAGAGCAGAGGCTGCTATCCTTGCCACTCAAGTCTCCTTTTGAGCTGGGCACTTATGGCTGTCCCTGCACCACACACAGACCAGGGAAGGAGCAGAACCCCTGAGAGGACCTGCTTCTACATGGAGGGAAAGACTCTTCTGGGAAGATCCTTGTCCTAAGAGCAATTGGAAAATAAGACTTAATGAATTAATTTTTGGTTCTGAATGAGAGAGAAAGATTTTTCCCCCTGTCATGTCTTTTCACTTTTACAAGGGCCCAGGAGGAGACCATTTCCAACACCTCTGGACCTGGAAACAGGAGCTACCACAGGAGTCTTGAAGAACCTGAAGCAGATGGGTTTGTCACTAGGAAATTTTCTCTGTTCCTTCTAGTGGATGTGGGATTTTTTTCTTGTCTAGTGAGCTGAAAGGTAGTCAAATCACCTTACTGTTCATTCCCAGTTGTGGCCCTGGACACACTGTCTACCTCAAGTCTCTGGTGTTCTCTTTGTTTTCCTGCTAAGATAAAAGCTCAGCTCTAACCTGGGCTTTACTCACCAGGTCTCCTCAGCTCAGATTCTCAAAATCATGCTCCATGCTGAGTTCCTGGGACTGCTGATGCTCTGGATCCCTGGTGAGGACAGAGGGGATATGGAAGGAGAATGAAGAGGGAGGGGGAACTCATTGCTTCCTATATGTGGTTTCTGCAAATTTTTTTTTTTTTTTTTTTGCTTTTTGGGTCATCTTTATTTTAAACTACCTGTTTTTAGCTTCAATTTTAAATTTTTAAATGACAGGTACTTATACATAAATTTGAGTGACAGAGTTGAATGACAGCTTTGAATGACAGAGTTGATAATATATTTAGCATTTTGTGGTGATTCATTAATTCATTCCTTCTCTAATAAACATTAAAGTGTACATCTTAAGCTTATTTATTTATTTATTTTTTTTTTACATAGGGCAATGATGTTTATTTTTTTCCCTTCCCCCCCACTCCTCCCACCCCTCTTTTCCCTCTATACAGTCCTTCTTTCCTTCATTCTTACCACTCTCCTTATCCCTAACCCTAAACCTAACCCTAAACCTAATGCTAACCCCTCCCACCCCCATTATATGTCCTCATCCGCTTATCAGCGAGATCATTCGTCCTTTAGTTTTTTGAGATTGGCTTATCTCACTTAGCATGATATTCTCCAATTTCGTCCATTTGCCTACAAATGCCATAATTTTCTCATTCTTCATTGCGGAGTAATATTCCATTGTATAAATATGCCACAGTTTCTTTATCCATTCATCAACTGAAGGGCATCTAGGTTGGTTCCACAATCTGGCGATGGTGAATTGAGCAGCAATGAACATTGATGTGGCTGTATCTCTGTAGTATGCTGATTTTAAGTCCTTTGGGTATAGGCCAAGGAGTGGGATAGCTGGGTCAAATGGTGTTTCCATGCCAAGCTTTCTGAGGAATCTCCACACTGCTTTCCAGAGTGGCTGCACTAATTTGCAACCCCACCAGCAATGTATGAGTGTTCCTTTTTCACCACATCCTCGCCAACACCTATTGTTGCTTGTATTCTTGATAATCGCCATTCTAAATGGGGTGAGATGAAATCTTAGGGTAGTTTTGATTTGCATTTCCCTTATTAATAGGGATGTTGAACATTTTTTCATATATCTGTTGATTACTTGTACATCTTCTTCTGTGAAGTGTCTGTTCATTTCCTTAGCCCATTTGTTGATGGGATTATTTGTATTCTTCGTGTAGAGTTTTTTGAGTTCTTTATAGATTCTGGAAATTAGCGCTCTATCTGAGGTATGGTTGGCAAAGATATTCTCCCACTCCGTAGGCTCTCTCTTCACATTACTGATAGTTTCCTTGGCTGAGAGAAAGCTTTTTAGTTTGAATCTATCCCAGTTGTTGATTCTTGCTTTTATTTCTTGTGCTATGAGAGTCCTGTTAAGGAAGTCTGATCCTAAGCCAACAAGTTGAAGATTTGGACCTACTTTTTCTTCTATAAGATGCAGGGTCTCTGGTCTGATTCCGAGGTCCTTGATCCATTTTGAGTTGAGTTTTGTGTAGGGTGAGAGATAGGGGTTTAATTTCATTCTATTGCATCTGGTTTTCCAGTTTTCCCAGCACCATTTGTTGAAGAGGCTATCTTTTCTCCATTGCATATTGTTGGAACCTTTGTCTAGTATGAGAAACTTGTATTTATTTGGGTTTGTGTCCATGTCCTCTATTCTGTACCATTGATCTACCTGTCTATTTTGGTACCAATACCATGCCATTTTTGTTACTATTGCTTTGTAGCAGATTTGAAGGTCTGGTGTTGCAATACCCCCTGCTTCGCTCTTGCTAAAGAGGATTGCTTTAGCTATTCTAGGTTTTTTTTTCTTCCAGATGAATTTCATAATTGCTTGCTCTATTTCTGCAAGGTACATCACTGGGATTTTAATTGGAATTGCATTGAATCTGTATAGCACTTTAGGTAGTATAGCCATTTTGACGATATTAATTCTGCCTATCCAGGAACATGGAGATCTTTCCATCTTCTAAGGTTTTCTTTAATTTCTTTCTTTAGTGTTCTGTAGTTCTCATTGTAGAGGTCTTTCACCTCTTTTGTGAGATTGATTCCCAAGTATTTTATTTTTTACGATGCTATTGTGAATGGGGTAGTTTTCCTAATTTCTCTTTCTGAAGATTCATCACATATGTATAAAAATGCATTGGATTTATGAGCATTGATCTTGTAACCTGCTACTTTACTGAATTCACTTATGAGTTCTAAAAGTTTTCTGGTGGAATTTCCAGGTTCCTCTAAATATATAATCATGTCATCAGCGAACAGGGATAGTTTGAGTTCTTCTTTTCTATTTGTATCCCTTTAATTTCTTTGGTTTGTCCTGATTGCTCTGGCTAGAGTCTCAAGGACGATGTTGAATAGAAGCGGTGAAAGAGGGCATCCCTGCCTTGTTCCAGTTTTTAGGGGGAACGCTTTCAGTTTTTCACCATTTAGAATGATATTAGCCATGGGCTTAGCGTAGATTGCCTTTATAATTTTAAGGAATGTTCCCACTACCCCAATTTTTTCTAGTGTTTTGAGCATGAAGGGATGCTGTATTTTATCAAATGCTTTTTCTGCATCTATTGCAATAATCATGTGATTCTTAACTTTAAGTCTGTTGATATGGTGAATGACATTTATTGATTTCCGAATGTTGAACCAACCTTGCATCCCTGGGATAAAACCCACTTGATCGTGGTGCACTATCTTTTTAATATATATTTGTATGGCGATTTGCTAAAATTTTTTGTTGAAAATTTGCGTCGATATTCATTAAGGATATTGGTCTGAAATTTTCTTTCCTCGATGTGTCTCTGTCTGGTTTAGGTATCAGGGTGATATTGGCTTCATAGAACGAGTTTGGAGGGTTCCCTCCTCTTCTATTTCATGGAATAGTTTGAGGAGTATTGGAATGAGCTCTTCTTTAAAGGTTTTGTAGAACTCGGCTGAGAACCATCTGGTCCTGGACTTTTCTTTGTTGGTAG
>JAHUXG010023826.1:0-22672 GCA_020740815.1 Sciurus niger
GAAGATGGAAAACTCTCCCATGCTCTTGGATAGGCAGTATTAATATTGTCAAAGTGGCCATAGTACCAAAAGTGCTACACAGATTCAATGCAATCCCTATTAAAATTCCAATGATGATCTTCATGGATCTATAAAAAGCAATTATAAAATTCATTTGGAAAAAAATAGGTCCAGAATATCCAAGGCAGTCCTTAGTAACAAGAGTGAAACAGAAGGCATCATTATACCAGACCTTAAACTATACTACAGACCTATAGTAATAAAAAGAGCATGGCATTGGCACCAAAACAGGCATGTATATCAATGGTACAGAATAGAAGACACAGAGAAAAACCCACATAAATACATTTATCTCATAATAGACAAAGGTGCCTAAAACTTTCACTGGAGAAAAGATAGCCTCTTCAACAAATGGTGCTGGGAAAAATGGAAAACTACAAGTAACAAAACAAAATTAAACCTTTATCTCTAACCCTGCGTGAAACTCAACTCACAGTGGATCAAAGACTGGGCACCAGGACAGAGACCCTGAGCCTAATAGAAGAAAAAACTAGGTCTTAATCTACAACATTTCAGTTAGAATATGATTTCCTTAACAAGATTCCTAAAGTACAATATGTTAAATCAAGAATCAGTAAATGAGATGGATTCAAACTAAAAAGTTTCTTCTCAGCAAAGGCAACAATCAATAATGTGAAGAGAGAGACTACAGAATGGGAGAAAATCTTTACCACATTTACCTCACAGCACTAATATTCAGGATATACAAAGAACTCAAAAAACTTAACACCAAAATAAAACAAATAACCCAATCAATAAATGGGCTAAGGAACTGAACAGACACTTCACAGAACTACAATTGATTAACAAACATAAGAAAATATGTTCATCATCTCTTGCAATTAGAGAAATGCAAATCAAAACTACTCTAAGATTTCATCTTACTCCAGTCAGGATGGCAATTATCAAGAATATAAGCAACAGTAAGTGTTGGTGAGGGGAAAAAGGTACACTCATACATTTTTAGTGAGACTGCAAATTGGTGCAACCATTATGGAAAGCATTTTGGAGATTAGAAAACTTGGAAATGGAACCATCATTTGACCCATCAACTCCACTTCTTAGTTTATACCCAAAGGACTTATAAAGTGACACAGTCACATCAATGTTTATAGCAGCTCAATTCACAATAGCTAATCTATGAAACCAACTATGTGCCCTTCAACAAATGAATGGATTAAAAAATGTGGTACTATAGATGGTAGAATACTACTCAGATTTAAAAAAGAATAAAATTATGGCATTTGCTGGTAAATTGATGGAGTTAGAGAATGTCATGCTAAGTGAAATAAGCCAAACACCCAAAATTAAAGGCCAAATGTTTTCTAGTTTTGCAGATGGTTATTCACAATAAGGTGGGGTAGAGGAAAACAGAGTTACATTACACTAGGTAAAGGGAGTGAATGGAAGGGAAGGGGCTTGGGGGTAGGAAGGATAGTTGAGTGAAACAGACATTGTTACTTCATGTACATATATGACTACATGAACAATGTGATCCTACATGTATAATCAGAAAAATGAGAAATTATACTTCATTTTTGTATGATCTATCAAAATATATGAATGCATTTTACTGTCACATACAACAAATTAGAACAAATTTTAAAAACTTAAAGAATATTCTTGAAGGTTTCCTTCAAAATCTACATTCCTAATGCCTCTACTTCCTTAAACATATTCTAATGTGCATCTGATTAACATCCTGTTAAACTTTTAAATAGTTCACAGTGCTACTTGGCAAAAAGTCTTTAAAACAAATACAGCAAACCTTTTGCATTCTTTCTATACTGGAGCCTCCATGGCCAGATAATTGCCTATCAGAGTGTGTCAAAAATTATTTAAATAAAAATGAAAACACTACACCTTAAATTTTCAGGCAGAGAGTAAAGCAGTGCTTAGAAGTGTACAGAAGTCAGTATGATGAAGAGGAAGCAGCAGATGATACTAAGGAGCATGTGGGCAGGAGGAAAAGCAAGAGAAAGTGCTACTCCAGAAACTGAGTGAAGAGTATTTCAAGGAAAAAGTGATCTACTGTTTCAAGGGTTTCTGAGAGGCTAACTGAAAAGTGAGTTGACAATCACTGGGCATCACAGAGATCATTGATAAACTTGGCAAAGTGACTCAGTAGGTTCAAGACTAGAGAAAATCTAATCATGAAGAAATGGTCAGATGAATCCAGATTATGACACATTCTGTAAAACTACTAGTTTCATTCTCCATAACTGTCAACATCATGAAAGACAAAAAGGTCCTCTCCCTTCCCCCCCAAAAAGGTTAGAAACATTTCTAGATTGCAGAAAAATAGAGACATGGCAAATGCAATACAGAATCTATGGATCTTGGATTAAGAGAGAAAAAGAAAAACATGGACATAAGGGCTATTACAGGAACATCTGAAGAAATCTGAATAACATTAGATAATATTAATATAGAGAAAATGAGAATAAGCAAAATACACACAGTAAATTCAGGTAGTTTTTCTTTTTTTTTTTTTTGCAGAATTCTGCTATGATTTTGGACACAGAACTACTAAAGAAAAATAATGTGGGGAAAAAGGACACTGCCTCACCATCAAATGACTATGAGTGATTCACACACTTTGGAAGCTGGGATAAGATATTCTTTGTCATTTCATTTTCAAATGCATGTGTAATTTTGAAGAGAGAAAGAAAAATCAACTAACAAATCAAAAAAAAAAAAAAAACAACCCAACTCTTTATAAATAACCTTACTCATTTCAAAGGACATTCCTCAAATTTATACTAACTCCCAATGGCTCATCTGCACTGAGAATTAACAACACATCCACATGTAACTTTCTTATATGTCACTTTGTTTTGAGAAGGAAGTCTATAAATTGAACTGGGGGGGGTTATGACTGGAAATTTCTAAAATTTTCTTCTTTAACTGCTATTGTGGATTTAAGAGGGGGAAAAAGCAAATTGGGGACAAAAAGGCATGAATGGACATTTAGAAGTGATTGCTTCATTGTAGGGAATGAGAAAAACTAGGCAAGGGGAAAAAGGAAAATTCCATCATGCAAAAAGTCTGATTACACTTAACTCTACCATTGTCTCACTGCAGTTCACCTGAGTATCATTCAGAATACAAAATGCTACCTTATATTCTTGCTATACAAAGTGAGTGTAATTATAAAATATTTTTCTGCCCCAAAATCACATCCTCATTTAGTTTCTAAATGGATCAAGTGCCCTGTGATTATCTAGGTCTTTCATCAAAATAGCCTTGTAGTATTTTTTCTGCAATGGTGACATGCTGTGGTATATCACTACTTCTGTCTTCTTTGGAAGCTCTGTAGCTACCTCAACTTTTACTCTCCTCAGCAGAAACAGCTGCAAGAAGTTCTGTAGTTCACTTGCTGTGTAAGGAAAAAAATAGAAGAGAGTGGTTCAAAAATACAACAAGGTACTGAACTACTAGAGATCATATAGCAATTTACTTTCCTCATTTTCAAGCTAATTCTGCATTCTACATTAGTATAGCAATTTTCATAGTACAGACGCTCCTGGTCTTACAAAGTGATTGCATTCTTATAAATCCATCACAAATTGAAAATATCATGTAAGTAAAAAATGTATTTAACAGACTTAACATAGCAAACATCACAGCTTAGCCCACTCTACCTTAAATGTGCTCACAATCCTTACAATAGTCAAGTCAGGCAAAATAATCTAACATATTAATATTTTATGAATAACTGTTGAGTACTTCATGTAATTTATTGAATACCTGTGTCTGAACAACACAGACAGCACAGAACACTGTAGAGTATCAGGTATTTGTCCTCATGATTGCCTGGAGGACTGGGGAGTTGTGAGTTGCTGCTGCCACCCACCCTCACAGTACAGTACCTTACAACCTATCTCTAGCCTAGAAAAGACTGAAACTCATGTTGTCTTATGGTTGAGTAGTATTCCATTGTGTACATATACCACGTTTTCTTTTTTCATCTGCTAATGGACATTTAGGTTAGTTCCAAATTCTGGGTACTTTGAATAGGACTGCAATAAACACAGGAGTAGGAATATCTCTGTGATGTGTTGATTTCCCTTCCTTTGATGGGATTGTTGAATTGTACAGCAGTTCTAGTTTTAGTTTTTTGAGGAAATTCCATCCTGTTTTCCATTATGGTTGGACCAATTTACATTACTTTCAGTAGTATATCAGAGTCCCCATTCACCATATCCTTGCTAGCATTTTTTGTTTTGTTTTGTTTTGTTTTTTTTGTCTTTTTGCAATAACCCTTCTCACTGGGGTGAGGTAGTTTCTCATTGTGGTCTTGATTTGCATTTCCCTGATGATTAATGAAATTGAGCATTTTAATATAACTAACAATAATGCATTATATATTTCAAACCAGTTAGAATTCAAATACAATTTTAAATATATTTAACATAAAGAAGTTTGAGTGTATGCTAATTATCTAAATTGATCACTACCCAATGTATAAATGAATCAAAACATCAATACCACATATCTCAAAAATAGGCACAAATATGTAAATCAACATAAATTCAAAATTAAAAGTACTGTTTCTATGGAATATGTAATGCTTTTGTAAAATGATAAAGTAAAAAAAAATTTAAGCTGAACACACAAAATTAGAGGACCATCTGATTTCTGCCTTTACTGGGTTCTTCCTTATTCCTTCTGGGCTTGTTCCTGGGTTTTAACCCCCCAAATACAAACAATCAAAGAGCTTGATTCTTCTTACTATAATCTCATTTTCAAGAAGTTGTCTTCCAGGGTATTCTTGCATTTAATCTCCCTGAGCAGCATAACAGCCTAGAAATGTATGGCAAGAAATATTGTCACCATTTTTGCAACAGTTAAGGGAGGCTCAGAGGAATTAAGCAACTTATTCAAGGACACACATGTGAATGTGAATATTGTCAGCATTCAAACGTGAGCCTTTGACTTCTAATCCCTTGTTCCTTTACCAGGTATCCTGAACTTAAAAAAACTATGCTAAATTGGAATTATACTTCACATAGAATTATCAGAAACAGAAAATGAAAATACAAGCAACCAGTTAAATCTGAAATTCAGATAAACAATAGTTTTTCAATACCAATTTGTCCCATATCACATGTAATTGGATGTCCTATAATTTATCTGGCAACTCTAAACATAGGAGGAATCAATCAGAGCATGTTCACAAGGTAATCTTTATCCTGTGGTATGAAAAATTGTGCTATAAGAAGTCTTTGCAACTCATATTTAAACAGTACATTTATAATCACTAGTTGGTCTCCTGCCATTTCTTTTGGATAATCAGTCTAGGATATTCAGATATTACAGGAATATTCAGAAAATTCCATGAGGCAGAGGGACAAAGGTATAAGAGAAAGTTACTGGTTATATTAATGAAGGCTTCCCTTTTCACTTCCATTCTCCACTCATCTCAGAATTTTGGTTTCTGCAAAGTGTTAAAGAGAAATACCAGTGTTGCAGAATTCTTAAGGACAGTTTGGGACTACAACCTGCACTTACTTTTGTGCACTGGAAAGTGGCATGGAAAGTAAAAGTCTTTATAAAAATTTACAATTTGAAGCCAGTCATGGTAACATATACTCAGGAAAGAAGGATGGCAAGTTGAAGGCCAGTCTAATAAACTTAGCAAGATGCTGTCTTCAAATGTTTACAAAAGCACTATGAATGTATCTCAGTGGTAAAGCACCTCTGGGTTCAAACTCCAATACCACAAAAGGAAAAAAAAAAAATAAAAAGAAAATTATAAGCTGATTTTTTTAAAAGGCATACAGATAAGTTGGTACTTTATACTTTCTTCCAAAAATGAACCCAAGTAAGCCCTAATGTAGAATCATGCAACAAACAAATAAGAATCTTGAAGATCAGACAACTGGATAGAACATGAGGAACCCAACATCTGCCTTGTGTTAGTGGTTCTTTGAAGAACTGCAGGTATCCTTTGGTTAGCCATTCTCTTTCTTTTCTACCTGTAACTGTTATGCATTAGGGAAGTTTGTGTGTCAAGATTTCTTGGGAATAATTTATTGAATGGGAATTAACCTGATCTGGACTCTTTTTCAATATCTTGGTAACATTGAACAAAATCTTCCATCTGTTCCTTGGAAAAAAGCTCAAGTTCCACAAAACTGAGGAGAGAGTAGAGCTTCTGGAGGCTGTTTGGATAGGATTTCCAGTCAACAGGAGAATGAAGACCACTGAGAACTAGAATATGTAAATAAACACAATTAAAAATCCCTAACATTGTAAAGCAAAACTGAGTTACTCATGACAACGTTTACTGCAATGCAGAGTGGCATAATTTAATGAAATGAGTCAAGTCCATAAAATCAGGAGGCTCAAGTTCAAGTGGTACACTCTGTTTAATGTAGGAGATAATATCTCTTCAGTTTCAACTAAAGGGGATAATAATCTGTAAAGGAGACACTGTCATAGGAATGTAAGTAACATCACCTTGTGAATTCTGAGTATTACACAATTATTCACTAAGGTTATTATTATTCAATCTATGTAAAGATTCAAAAATGTTATGACTCACAAGGGGTGTTAACTCAGCCATCTGAGTAAAGACATATACCTGAGGAATTTGAAAAGCCAGAGCTGCAGCTTCAGGCCTCTTGCCTCTCTGCTACAAGCAAGAAGATGTACACTAACAAAATAACTTTATAAAGCTTTGCAGTACATCAGAGGCAAGACATCAAGATTTCTGGATGTTCCTTGACATTCTTCCATAAGAAATCCGATAATGAAAGGGGTTCTTTAAATTTTTGAGAAACAGGGCAGGGAATGTGGCTCACTGGCAGATCACTTACCTAGCATGCATGAAGCTCTGGGTCAATCACCAGCATCACCAAAAAAAAAAAGAAAGAAAAAAAGGAAAAACATTGAGAAACAGATAAGAACACCAATAACAGGAGAGATGAATGAAGGAAGAAAACTAAAAATAAAATTATTAGGCCAAGTAAGGTCAACCTCTGAACTGAAACAGAACTTATACAAGGAGAATTAAGTAATACAGCAAAGTTGAAAAGTCATATCCTATTTATATATAGTATTTTAAATATTAAAGTACAAACTTATGGCAAAGAGACACAATCAAGGGTCCCTACAAAGGAGGAAAAGAGAACAACAGAGAGAGAGGATGCCCTACCAGACAGGGGATAAAAATGTTTAAAACTAATAAAAACTGATTACATCTTCAATAAAACTCTAAAAACTGCAACTTGTAGGCCATTAAATATAGAATTTGGATCTAAGATTTTCTGCTAAATGAACTCAAATTAAGTGATTTATTATAGGATGAGGACCAACTTTCTATTATCATCTCAGAAATTACCAAGTGTGTTCTCATGAGTGAGAAAACTTTCATCAGGTAAACAAGTAGAAGGTAGTTTATGTTCCACTGGCTTCTCAGCACAAAAGGGCAGAACTAGGTTACAATGATGCTTCTCATCTACTTTGCCAGAATGATAGAAGAGATTGAGAGAAGGGAATGAAATCAAGGTTATCATAACAAAAAATAATGACAGATGAGAGATTGGAGGCAATGTTCTATAAGAAATTGGTCTTTTCATGAGTCCATGTAAATGGTCAAAGTTTTGACTAGGTTAATGGGGGGGGCAGTAAGGATGTCCAATACATCTGAGACTGCAGGCAGAACTATAAGATTATTTTTGCCAGGAAATTAAAGACACTCAAAAGAGAGGTGAAATATCTCTAAAAAACTAATATATATTTTTTTATTGGAGTATGGTCTTGCTCATTTGATAACTGAATTTTAGTAAATATTATCTCCTATATAAAAGAGAAAGGAAAAGTAATTATCCATATTCAATCCTACTTTTGTCACTACCTCTAACCCCCCAAAACAGGTTCATTTAGCTCTGCAGAAATCTGTCTAAAAACATATCAATTCAGTTGACTATGTATAGACCTAAACTACATGTTTTCAAAGGGGAGGTGGAAGGGAGAAGGAACAATGAATACATGGGATATAAAATTTTTAAGCCTGTGAAACCATTCTGTGTGATACTATAATGGTGGATACATGTCAATACCTGTTTTTCAAAAATCAAAGTATGTGCAATAGCAAAAGTGATTCCATAAATTATGGACTCTGGGTTACTGTGATATATCAGTGCAGGTTCATTGGTTTTAACATCTCTCTTCAGGGAGATGCTGAGAATGGGTGGAGCATGTTTGTAAAGGGGCAGGGGACATATGGAAACTCTCTATACTTTCTACTCAATTTTGTTGGAAACCTAACTTGGTCTAAGAAATAAAGTCAATTAAAAAATGAAGGAGGGTTATATAAAAACTAAGACTATCCTTTGGGTTTACCTCTGAAAGTGTCTTATGCAGCAGATAACTTTGGTTTTTCAATCTGTGAGCTTCATCCACAACAAGAATTCTCCATTTGAAGTTCTGAGAGAAAATCCAAACATTCATTTTTGGATAGCTCAAACACTTTTCTCACAACCACATCTTACTACAAAATTGTGACTTGTTAGAAAGACTAACAGTAATCCCATCTGTTAGAAATATATCTGGAATCATAATCTTCCTATCTCAGAGGTTACAAAGTGCTTTTTTTTTCCCTTTTACCAATATGAGAAAGATCTATGCAGGAAGTAAAGGGCCAGAGACAAAAAAGAAAAGGATAAATTTATAATCTCATACTATGTACCAGACATTGTGCTTGTGGCTTTATGTGTTATTCAATCCAAAAGAATAAGATAAGCAACCATAATTGTGCCAACAAGGAGACTAAAATTCTGAAAGGTTACATAAATATGTCAAGATCATAAAGGTAGAGCTAAGATTCAAACCCATAAGGAAAATCAAGAGACGTTAAAATGGAGGAGTGGTGAATAGGATCAGAGATATGTTCAAGAAGATGCTGACACTGAACTTGTTAGCATAGAGGTCATTCCTGGTTACTGCCAGAGTATGTTTTGTAGTATAGTAGGTTATGACAGCAATTTCTCAAGAAGATAGTCATGAAATCATATTTTAAACAGATGCTACTGGTGGAAAGCTGATAAAAACAATCCAAAATATGGAAAAGGACTGGATGATATTCTAAGATGTAATACTTACAATATAGCAAAAAACTGAAAAATAAACTAAATATCTAATAATAGGTGATAAAGTGATAAACACTATGCTGCAAAAATACTTGTGTAATAAATAAAAATATATAAATATTGAATATCCTTTAAAAATGTGAAAACCATGCAAAAGACAATAAAATATAAGTTATACAAATTTTAACTTTTAATTTTGTATGTAACATTATGGAATCCCACTGCATTTTTTTTGTACTTATAAAACTAAGTGGGTCAATCAAAATAGTGGGTAAAGAACAATTGCTGAAAAATTAAAAGAAAGATCTGTGTATAGGCTGGCCTATAAAAAGGAAGACTTCTTCCTCTGAGGTTACAGAGAAATTCAGAGGAACAGAGGTGCCTACTTCCATTTACCTAATGAGAGTTGTGCAGGTGAAGAGTGATCTGGGGGTTCAAAGACAGGACAGGAAGTCCAAGGAGAGCACTGGGCAGTGGAACCAGGGGATGCATTTAAGGATTAAAAGGAGATAGGGTCCCAGTGAGGTTGGACAGTTGTTATGACATAGGTGCTGAGTGTCCATACTATAGTACCATTCAAAGTAGATTAGATCCTATTCCTTTGGAAGGACTAGACACAGGTTTGTATGAACACAAACATCTAAAAGTGCTTATTCAATGCAGAAGGCAAAGTGAGGTGGATTTGGTTCAATGAATGTAGGTGGGCTGAATCACTCATCAAAGATAATTATTTTCTAAATGTACAATATAGTAATGGAGAAATAAAACCTTAACAAATACACTGAAAGAATATACCTATGTCGTGGGATTCTTACTATAAGTCAACATTATTAATATCCCTTTGTTATGAAGGTTCTTTACTCCACTCAGAAATGCATTCAGAACAGACTGAGATATAAAAATGTATATAAAAAATTCAGAATAAGGTGACACTCCAGTGCTTCTAGATACTTAGAGAAGCTCTCTTCAAAAGAAGAGCCATGGCACCAAGTGCTGGGTTTGAATGCCTGCTCAAATTTCTGCTCTGCCTTACTGGGAAAACTGATCTGTAAATTTCCTCATTTGTAAAATGAATAATACCTGCCTACTAGAATTTTCATGAAACCTAAATGGGACAATTTATAAAAAGAACCCAAGAACATTTATGTACTGATTTTAATATCTTTTGAGACTTGACATTTATTACCTTGTATATGGATATCTTTATACTGCTTATCCCTCTATTGGCTTATGAGGTAGCTCAATGATTTACTTTCCTGGTTTTTACCAGTAACTCTCAACAGTTCCTTTTCATGGAGAGACTTCAAAAAAGTTAAGTAGGATATTAAGAATATAAAGAAGATTACACAATTGGTATGGCTTTACTCCATGTACAAACAGAGAAACGACATGTATACCATTTGTTTACAATAAAGAAAAAGAAAATCCCTACAAACAAAAAAAAATTAAATGATATTTAGATATTCCCTCCTTAAAAAAAAAAAAAAAAAAAGAAGAAGAGATGGGGAAAAAACTAGTGGTAGAGCAGTTGCCTACCATGTGGGAGGCCAGAGTTTCAATGCCCAGCGCCATAAACTGAAATGACACAAAATTAACATGACATGACATTAAAGAAATAAAGTAAAAGAATAAAAAGAGGAAAAGCATATACTCTTCTGAAGATAATATACTCATTTAAATGTAAATTAAATAAAACAAAATACTACATAGTCATAAAATCTATGACCTAGTCTTAAGTACTTCAAAATAAGATTACAACAGAAACCCATGTGCAACAACCTAGATAAGCAAAAAATATTTAAAATATTGATAAGGCACTCTGAAAACAAAGCCTTCTGAAAGGCAAAGCAGCAAACAGGGCAGGATGGTGCATATCTATAATGACAACTATTTGGGAAACTGGAGGATGGCAATTTGAGGCCAGCCTCAACAACTTAGTAAGACTATCTCAGACTAAATAATGAAAAGGGCTGGGCTTGCAGCTCAGTGGTAAAGTGTTCCTGGGTTCAATCCCTGCTACCAAAATGTAATTTAAAATGACAAATTAGGAGTATACTTCACACATCCTTTCTAAAAAGTTAATTCTACAGCACTGATTGCTACTTTGTTATTTCCTTTTTTAAGGTCTTTTTTTATTTTTCTAGACTGCATTTTAATTCATTGTACACAAAAAAATGGGGTACAACTCTTTGTCTGTATGGTTGTACATGATGTAGATTCCCACCATTAGTGTAATCATACATGTACACAGGGTAATGATGTCTGCCTCATTCCATCTTTCATACCCCGACCTCCTTCCACCTCTCATTTCCCTCTACATAATCTAAAGTTCCTCCATTCTTCTCTTACCCCCCACCCCCCACCCCTATTCTGTATTATCATCCACTGATCAGGGAAAACATTTGACCTTTGGTTTTGGGGATTGGCTTATTTTACTTAGCATGATATTCTCCAATTCCATTCATTTACCTGCAAATGCCTTAATTTTATTCTTCTTTTTGACTTTATACTATTCCATTGTGTATATATACCACAGAACTTTGTTATTTCCAGGAAAAGCCTCCTATATTACAGTAAAATCACCAAATAGCAGTCCTAAAAGATGTCTATGCAAGTTACAAGGTAACAAATCTAGTGTCTAGACAGGATACTGTGGCACCCACCCATAATCCTGGAGATTCTGGGAGTAGAGGCAGGAGGATTACAAATTCAAGTCCATCCTTAGCAACTCACAGAAACCCTATCTCAACATGTTAAAATTTAAAAAAAATAGGACCAGAGATGTAGCTCAGTGATAGAAAATTCCTGATTCAATCCCCAGTACCAAAACAAAAAGAAACAACAACAACAAAAAATACTTGGACTGTACTAAACACCAATCATGTAGATGTAATCTCAGTTCTCACAACAGTCATCCAAAGAAAGACTGTTATCCCCTCTTTACCATTGAGGACACTGATGTTCAAGAAAAATAAATAGTTAACTTAAGGATACATAGCTAATGAGTAGAGATTAGAACAAAAGACCCCCACTATGTCTGCCTAAGAATAAACAGGACCCAAAGAGGACAAACCAGACATATCAGGAAAGTGAGAAAGTACCAGACAATGTAAGAAGAGATAAGACTTCCACACATGCAGCACAGTTTCTGACAGTACAATATACACACTATTTTAGAAATGGTGCATCTTTTAAGCAAATCTAAAAAATTAACGAAAACACATTAAAAAGACTAGTATTATTGGGAGTGGTGGTGCATAGCTGCAATCCCAATGACTTTGGGACACTAAGGCAAGAGAATGACCAGTGCAAAGCAAGCCTCAATAACTTAAATGAGGTCCTAAGAAACTTGGTGAGACCTGGTCCTAAATGAAAAATAAAAAGGGCTGGAAATGTGGCTCAGTGGTTAAACACCCGTGGGCTCAACCCCTGGTACTAAAAAAATAAGAAATTAAAAAAATAAAAACACTGCAATTGATAAATTCTGATATTAATAAGCTAGTTTCTTATTTCTTCTTAACTCTCTTAAACCACAGACTCTAAGTCTTTTAAATTTTTAACTCTGTAAAAAACACATAAGCCCAATTTCTAAACTAGCACTATCATATGAACAGAAGGGAGATATGGTTAAGTGGAAGGTCTTACAGTTACCCAGTCTTAGTTTAAACAAGGATACAAAATGAGACTAGAATTAAGTATCCCCCATTCCTATAATCCCATTACCAAACATGATGCCTCTGTATACAAAACCCTCTCACCTGCCTGCAGGCCTCCTGCTAGTTGTCAAAAGATGAAGTTAAAGTGTCTCTTTAACTTCAAGGGGGAAGCTTTCCCCCTTGATCCACCAGGAAAAAGAGGAAAATATATCTAGCTAACTTGAAGCACAGTGATCCTTCACTTTGTTTGGTCACAGTCCCTCTTTTAGAACTTGATGGAGGTAGGCTGTCCCCCTAGAAAAATATTTGCTATCAAAAAATTTAAATATAATTTTAATGGATTTTACAATTTCTAAGGACCCCGGTTAGAATTCTTGCTTTAGAGAAACAAATGAATACCTCATAGGTAGTCAGCAGCACATGAAAATGACTCCTGCTTTAGATCTTGCTGAAGATGTGCTCTTTTCTCCTTGTCCCCTGCATACATTATACAGGAAAGACCTGGTTCAAATTTAAATCCAAGAAAAGAGGCAGATGAACACAAATGCTAGAGCCATGAGATGGTGTGTGAATGTCATTAAAGTACTGCAATGTGCAGACCCCATTCATTAGGTGCTGATCTCAGAAACAATACTGGGAGTCTGAATTGTTATCTAGAATAAGTTTAAATCTCAGCAGAATGTCTGTGCTAAGCAGAAAGAAAGATCAGGTCTCAGAGGATCTTGTGCTAACTGAAAATGCAGTTATGTTTCTCATTTAAGTTACTTTCTATGTTTCTATGGGAAGGACAGTTTCTCCCTTTATAAGTAAATTTTATTTATGATACCAAAAGATGCAATTTATATGACAACAAGAGCAATATGAAGGTAGAAAGCTATATTGAAGTAAAGCTTTATATACTATTGAAATTGTTGTCATCAATCTGTATAAAATTATTTTAAATGAAAATATTTATTATAATCACTAGGGCAACCATTAAGAAAAATTTTC
The DNA here is from genome assembly GCA_020740815.1 of Sciurus niger. Lineage (NCBI taxonomy): Eukaryota > Metazoa > Chordata > Mammalia > Rodentia > Sciuridae > Sciurus > Sciurus niger. The sequence goes on from JAHUXG010023826.1 coordinate 13,805, forward strand.
AAAAATATTTAAAAGAAAGGAAACAAAGACATAGGTATGCTAGAGGATATCTATCTCAAAATCAGGCAGTAATGAATAAACACAGGAACAAAAAATAGCAAGTACTAGCCTTGAAATTGCAGAATGGTAACAGTAACACACATTGGATACCCCCACATCAGATCCTGTGTCTTAACCTACAATGTTTTAATTTAAGAATTCTGGAATAAAATCATTGAATATGATAAGATTTTGATTTATGATATTTTACACATCATTTAGAAAAATATCAACATAAATAATACAAGTCCAGCTGTGTCTACTCTGTATCTTTCCATTTCTTTTTCCAGTTGTTCAAAACTGACAGGAGACAGAGAATCAGAAATGATCCTTAATCATTTAACCTTCCTGCCAAGTAAATTATGAGTGTAATCATCTGAAACAAAGCAAGAAGGCAGTTTTAATCACATTTTCCCATAAGAAACAGCAAAGTTCCCACAGCTGTAGGTTGAAAACACAAACTCTTATATATGACTTGCTTCATAAAGAAATTATATACAATCTTTCACACTTTAGGACACTAGTACATTCCTAGAGCAAAATTAGGTAAGCCTCAGTGTGCTTGCTGAGGGAATTGATGGTGTTCAATTACTTCAGGAGTTAACAAGCAATAAGGCTCAATATTCATGTAATTGAACTTCTAACACAAGAAAAAAAAAGTCAGGAAAAAACAGAAATCAATGAAACCAACACAACTGATGGAAAAGAGAAGGCATACTTGAAAACATAAAGCCAGAAATGCTAAGACCTGACTATAAATAGGACTTACACATTGTATCCTCTGCTGCTGGCCCAGCTGCCCTGAGGAGAGTGTTTTCCTTCCTTCCCAAATGTCTCCTACCTTCTGTGTTTTCCTTCCTTATGTATAAATTCATAGAGTACCTTCTATTGGCTCAAGTTCTATGTGAACAAAACCTATAAATGCTCTTGGTCTTTTTTAGTTGGTACGTTATAATTATACTGAACAGTGGAATTTGTTATGCCATATTTGTATATGCTCATATCTAGAACACACATTCAAATGGGGAAAATAGACAATAAATGATTCTCATAAGAAGTATGGGTATAAAATAAAACTTTGTAAAGTCAAATGGGCATACTTCAGGAGAAGCCTGAAGACACTTATGACTCTAAATTTGCTGTGATATATAAGGAAAAAACATACTCTCAACAAATGAAAACATTTGAAGAGCTTGCATCCCCAAATACTGTGATATTTCTGAGGAAAACATAGGTTCCAAGGCTCATATTCTAAATCCTGTGAAAACTATATGCTCAAAGATGTTCACATCAAAATTAACTTAAGTAACCCCAAAAAAGGGAAGACTCATGACTCCCATCAATAGAATATTTAAGTAAATTATAAATTCTTTTGATGGCTTTTTATGCAGCCAGTTGAAAGTGATTGCAAATATAATAAAAAGCAACATTATAGTGGCAGTGGTACATTAACAAATAGAAACCATATGAGCTATATGTGCACTATAATTTTATTGATATAAAATATACCTTGCTGCTTGCAGGTGGTTAGAATGCCATGATGATAGAGTGGCAGTTCACTTTTTTTGACATGATCATATTAATTTCATAAAGGAAATAATTTTCTTATTTAACTATCGCAGCCCAAACTGTGCTCAGAGCAACCCTCTAATAAGTTACTTAACTGGATTGAAATCATTGTGTTTAGCATTCCCTGAGGATACAATTTAGAAAAAAATTATCTTTTATTACCAAAAATTAGATGTGTCTACAAAATTAATTTGGAGTCATTAGTGAATTCTATCAAACATCTAAAAAATAAATAATAACAATTCTACATAAACTCTTCCTGAAAATTTAAGAGGAACACTTTTCAACTTATTCTATGAGGCCAGATTTACCAAAATACTAAAACCAGACAAAATTATTATAAGAAAGGAAAACTTCAAACCAGTGTTCTTCAAACTGTAGATGCAAAAATTCTACATACTTCTACGAAAACAGATTGGGAGTTGGTATATATTTAAAGAATTTAAACTAGAGCTGAAAAGGCAAGGGACAAGTGGAATTTTCTGGCTCTCAATGTAGTCAATAGAACAATTTCAATGACTGAGACAAAAGAGATTATAGGAAGGACACCTCACCTCCAGGAATCTGAGTTTTATTCTACTTTCATAATTCTCAGAGCAGGAATAAAACAGGAACATTTTCTTTGCCCAAGAAAGCTAAGAGGGATCAGTGATGAATCTCAGGGGACCCTACTGAGATGTCATATTGTGGTCTGAATAATGCCAAGATTGATGAGGTATACCTGGACTAAATAAAGTAGCCTTCAAAATATTATCAGACTAGCATACATGCAGCACTGCTCCAGCTCAAAATATATGTATGTAAGGTGAGCATTTGAGGAGATAGTGAACTTCTAAAAAGTTTATGAGACCCTTGCTCATTCTCACCAGTGAAAACTGGTGAAACTTTCTTGGGATTAGGAAGTTTTTATCTTCCCAATTTCTGATCAAGCTGCCTGTAACATATATCATAATTATATGTTTGGTATCCTTCAGAAAAGTAATCCTTGTGTGATTAACCTAAGTGATGTCATAAATGAACTTTCCTTTAATCCAAGCCCACATATGTCAACCCAGGACAGTATTGCTGATTATCCTGACAGAGACATCAATTTCAACAGACCACCTACTGATCAATGTCCAAGGGGACTACCTCTGATTCTCCAGGTTTCTAGGCTCTACCTCACCTGAAACAGTTTTTAAAAAAAATTTAGTTGTCGATGGATCCTTATTTTATTTATTTATATGTGGTGCTGATAACTGAACAAGGGGCCTCACACATGCTAGGCAAGTTCTCTAAAACTGAGCTAAAACCCTAGCCCCGTACCTCAACTCCTTTTAAGGTCATTAGATGGCTAAGTTGTATTTTGGAAAATAGTGTACTTCCTCTTCATTTCTCTATCAGAGTATAAAAATGGGAAGCAGCCCCACTCCAACCCACCCCCACTGAGGAAGGGAGATTAAAATTAGAAGTAATACAGTTAACTTCATAAAGTGTTATTAAGGAGGTCAGAGTCAATTTGATCCTTGGACAAGTATACATAAACAAAGAAAAAAGTCCTAGCATGGGCCCATTAACTGCACTTCTAATTCAAGTAATTAACTCTTTTCATAGATACATGTCAAAGCTCATATAAAATAATGGTAATTACATGATTCTTAAACACTCCCACAACTGGAAAAATCAATTCCAAGGTTGTGATCTCTTAATAAAAGTGAGGCATTTTACATTCTAATATAAAAATAGATCTTGTAGCTAATAGCTAAGATGGTAATGAATTGTGAGGAGGTATATAGGTGGAGGTGAACAGTGCTTGTTCCACACTAACATACCTGACATGTATTACCAAGGCCCATCTCATTTTCCAGGATGCAGCCATTCCGACAGTGGAAGCATTGGACCAGTCAGTTAACTCCCTCTAGTTGATAAGGGTGTAGATGAATTCCTATAAATTAAAAAAAAATACAGCAAAATCAGAGAGTAGAAATATACGTGGGCTAAGCTCTAAGACTCTGAATGAAGAACATGGCTTACATTCCCTTAATGTCAAACTTTACTACCCATATTTTTACCGGGAAGTTCTATGTATAAAAACATTAGCTGATTTCCAAATTACTTTATGTGCAGACTTGGGTCACCAATAAAAGCCCTAAAATAACCTGTTGCTTTTATATTATCCACTTGATAGATGAGAAACTCAGCTTGGGATTTGTTCTCTAATACCCAGCTCTTGCCATTGTCCTTTCCTGGAAATGAAGCGCCCCTGGTAATGATGCAACTTAACAAGCAATATATGGATAGTTTACATGTTTGTTAATGGCACTATCTGAATTTGCCATTTGTGCTGTGTTGTTACTAAAGAAAAGGGAAACAGTAAAACACCATGTCTCTGAATGCTTCCTTTCTGTTCCCAAAAACCTACCAAAATTAATGGAAAAATGAGAGCAAACCTGATAAGGAAAGTTCAGATACATATTATCTTAAAGGACACTGGATTTCTCTCATGCACACTGGGACTAGGACAAGTTAGTGTTATGTGTAAAAATCTACTTTCTTGTTTGTACACTGTGTCAGTTGCTCCTTGGAATGCTGGTCATATAAGCAAACTAATGCTGATGTCACTGCTTCTTCAGTCTAATGCATATGCTCCCTCCTCCCTGAATGGGGATGAGCAAAAATTTGAGGATACTGGGGAAAGGACACATGTCACTCATTTGGGCAGTGCCACTAGGCAAAACACCACAGAAAGAGCGGTACTGCTTGGAGAAGCACCTTAAGAGACACAGATGCTCTCAGTCATTCTGTTGCCATGGAACTCTTACTGGAGCTGCCACTGATCTTCTATAAGCTTTCCCCAATGAATCATGTCTCCCAAGCTGTCTTCAAGCACCTTCTCTGGCCTTCCTACAACCTAGCACTACTGTGCTGTGGAGTGTCACATGCTAAAGGACAAAATAAAAGTAGGACTGTATGCTTCAACAGAGAAGCAGAGATAAGAATGAAAATGTATGAGCATCTATCTATAAATATTTCAAAAGTAAAAGGTTGGAGTGGTAGATAAAGAGTGGCCTTCAAAGAGTTCATGTGTAGGCCCCAAAATCAGTGAGTATGTTACTTTATTTGGCAAAAAAGACCACAGACACAATTAAAGTTCAGGGTTTTGAGATGGGAAGATTGTACTGAATTATCCTGGACTACACAATCAAATCACATACATCTTTAGGAAAGGAGAATTTTACCAGTTGTGATTAGGAGGTGATTATAGTGAAGCAGACTAGGTACCTCCACCCAAAAGACCCTTGCCATAATTAAGCTTTTCCTCTTGTCAGATCAGCAGGATGTCTTGGGGTTTGAAGCTAGCCCTTTCTTGTAAATTCCAGGTTTGCACACAAAAGGTGTGTCAGAGTTAGTCTGCAAGCTTATTGTACAAAAAGATATTATCTCTGTTTTCTTGATAAAAATTTATGAAACCTGGTCTAGGGGATGGATCAGAAAGCAAAAGCCATGTAAAACCTCCAACTCCCTCCTCCCACTGGATATAAAGAGCCACCCTGGACCCTGCAGTCAATGAACCTGCTTCCTGAAATCTCCTCAGGTGTCAAGCCTCTTTTGACCTACATCAACAAAAGGATAAAATATATGCATGTTGCAGTATATAAAAATGGAGGACAGAGACCCTGGCATGTTTTCATAATTACCTTGTTTGTTTAGATTTTTGGAAGAGTGGTCACACCTGATCTGTTGGATCTCCAGAGTTAGGCCTTTGTCCTAGGACTCCAGTAACAGAAATGTTCAGGCTCTTGACTATATCAAGTAAATGTCTGGGCTATAATATTCTAAATAATTTTGCAAGATATTACCTTTGGAGAAACTGAGTTAGGTTACATGGAATCTCTGTTATATTTTTTAAACAGAATGTGAATCTGTAATTACCATAAAAGACATTTAATTTAAATATGAAACTATATCCACAAAGATAACAGTATTTAATACTTGAGACAACTGCAAAAATTTTAAAAAATCCAAAAAAGTTAGGCAGAAAATAATTTAATATAGGGAATTAAGTCACCATGAAATTGTTGGAAGGGCTAGAAGAGTAGCCTCCAGGTTTAGTTTCCTGGTACAACTACTGAATAACTACCAAAGAATTTGTTCATTAAGGTAGCATCAACCTTCATGACCAGGAATCCAGGAACCAATCTGAAATCACTGGCACAACCAAAAGCATAGGCTATTTCCCCTAATAGTTTACAAAGAACAAGAACTATTTATGAAATTAGGAAAATTAAAAATTTTAACTCACAAAGAGTAGTTTCCCAAAATATTAATTTATTTTGGTAAATAGGAATTATGAGTTACAATATTCAATAATTATGCCTTAGGCTACTTCTTCTTTCTGTTTCTTTCCCTACACTATCAGTTTATAAACACCAGTTGAAAAATACCCTCACTAATTTTCCTAATATACTTATGCTTTTACTCATTCTATCTCACCCTCTCCATTTTCACACTTCTTGTCTACTCATTTTCACTAACTCATATCCACACGTAGGTTTCTCTGTAGCTGGATATCAACATGCACACACTGTTGATAGGCAAGAACTTAGCCATTTACACTTTAGTCAAGATACGCTGAACACAAAAATTCATACTTAGATTGGATAAACACTCTGCCAGACCCCTACTCTTCAGAGATAAACCCTCTCCATCCATCCACATCAATCACTCTTCTAAGCAGAACTCAGAACTACAACTTTGGTTTCCTTTGGAGAACAACAGAACCTCACACTCTTGTGGTATTTAGTGCATGAGTATGAGCTGAATAAAGGCTTGCTTTCATACTTTGAAAAGCACTGGTTCACTAATCAAGAAACTCAGTGGACAGGGCCCATCTTTGCTTTGTTGTTTCCCGCACCCAACACCCAATAGCATGCTCTCATTAGCACTTCAATAGAATGATGAGTAAATGGCTATATTATTATTGAGCATGATTCTGTCACTCCGCTAAGGCACCACCACTTTCTGGGTCTGATAAATAAGGAAAAGGAGGTTGGGAGAGGCTGGTTGGAGGGTGGGTGCTGTGGGTCACTATCTGCACTCTCCAAACTTAGAAGACCAAGAGGAGGTTGGGTGGACCTGAAATCGACAACACGTGCAGTAAGGAGCCTACAAACTTTTGTGTGTTTGCATTTGTCAAAATACAGCCTTGAGGGTGATTAACCAGTGGCAAATCACCAACTGCACCAGAATCTGAAGTGCAATCACACAGCCTGGGGCGCCAGGACGCAGACCCTATTCTGAGGCCTGTGCTTCATGCACCTTTGCAAGTCTCCCCTCCCGCCAGCCAGGAAAACTGGATGGGAACTAGGCCCATGCGCACGGCTGGAGCTTGGCACCATCCACACACACCCACTGCCTGCAGACCAAAAGCCCGGGGCCCACGGGAAAGCTGCCCTCACGACCCGGCCGCAAAAGGCCAGTGCCCAGGAGTTGGCGGTTCTGAGCGGTTGTCGCCAGGAGCCCACTTACCCATCAGGTTGCACTAGCTAAGTCCTGCTCCTCCACCCGAATCCACACCACCTCAGGCCTGCCCTTCGCCTGTATGGCTAGTGAGGAGCCAGGCACGTGACCCTCCATCTGGCTGGGAGAGGCTTGGCCTGGGGCCCTGAGTGCTTGGCCTTTCTGGTGCATGGGGGAGGACCCAGCGGGCACTGCACAGCTGCCAGGGGGCGCACGCTGAGGATGTCTCGGAGCTGGAGCTGCGAGTGGGCCTCAAGGTCAGTCCAGAATTCTTGGGTAGAGTGCTGGAATGGCTACTCGGTTCTCAGGAGCATGCTCAATTCTGTTGACTCTAGTGATAAATTGGTTTAGACTCTGAAATCCCCTGACCTGTTCCATGTTAGCTGTAGGCCATATGAAAGCCTAAGAATGTAGTGAATTGAAATCACCAAAGATATTTTGCTGCCAAGGATGTTTCAAGGAAACCATTGGGAGTAGATTAACCAATGTGTTAACTTAAGGGTGACTCAACATCAGTTTTGAGTGACTTTATGATGAAGCATACCACTAATACGAATATGATAATAACAAAATAACTGCATTTATTTATGTAGTTCTTGGTGCTATCCTAAGGAGTTTTCACATATTTTCTCATTTAACACTCACAACAATCTATAAATAGTCCTACTTACTATGACTGAATGGTAATTGGCAAAACAGGGAACACAAACTGTTTTATTCTTTTGTTTTATTGTTCCATTTAGTTATGCATGACAGCAGAATGCATTTTGATTCATTGAACCAATTGGAGTACTTTTCATTGCTCTGTTTCTATACCATGTAGATTCACACCATTCGTGTAATCATACATGTACATAGGGTAATGATTTGTCTCATTCCATCATCTTTCCTTCCTCCTGCCCCCTCCATTCCCTCATTTCCCTCTACACAATATAAAATTTCTCCATTTTCCAACCCCCTCCATTTATCAGCATCCACTTATCAGAGAAAACAATTGGTCTTTGGTTTCTTGGTATTGACTTATCTCATTTAGCATGATATTCTCCAACTTCATCCATTTACCTACAAATATCATAATTTTATTCATCTTTATGACTGAATAATATTCCATTGTGTATATATACACAATTTCTTTATTCATTTATCTATTGAAGTGCATCTAGGTTGGTTCCACAATCTAGCTATTGTGAATTGAACTGCTATAAACATTACTGTGGCTGTGTCAATGTAGTATGCTGATTTTCAACCTTTGGTATAGGCCTAGGAGTGGAATAGTTGGGTCAAATGTTGGTTCTATTCCAAGTTTTTGAAGGAATCTCTATACTGCTTTTCAGAGTAGCTACACCAATTTTCAAACTCACCAGCAATGTATGAATGTACCTTTTTCCCTGCATTCTCACCAACATATGTTCTTGCTTGTATTCTTGATAATTGCCATTCTGATTGGAGTGAGATGAATCTTTAAGTAGTTTTGATTTGCATCTCTCTAATTGCTAGAGATTTTGAACATTTTTTCATGTTTGTTGATTGATTGTTTATATTCTTCTGTAAAGTATCTGCTCAGTTCCTTAGCCCATTTATTGATTGGGTTATATATATTTCTTTTGGTGTTAAGTTTTTTGAGTTCCTTAAATTCTGGAGATTAGTGATCTATCTGAAGTGTGTATGGTAAAGATTTTGTGTCACTCTGTAGACTCTCTCTTCACATTACTGATTGTTTACTTTGATGAGAAAAAGCTTTTTAGTTTGAATTCATCCCAT
>JAHUXG010023827.1:0-35854 GCA_020740815.1 Sciurus niger
AAATTACTTACCAAAATGTCACTTAAATTTTTATAATAGGTATTAACTAAATTTCTTTAACATGTCTGATTTCAGATTAGAGAAGAAATGTCCATGTGTCAGTCATTATGAGTTTCTTCTACTTATAATTTTGTATTTTAAAAATGCTGCAGTATCTATTTTCTCATGATGTTCTTAAATTCTTCCTACCACCAAGTGAATTTGGTGCCATTGTTATCCAGTCTCCATCCATGTTACTGAGGGCAAGCTGAGAAGCTGGCAATGTAAATGCATTCTCAAAGGGACATGGTGACATTCTGTTGTCTCATTAGGTAAGCATATCCCTAACATTAGGAATCCTGTTTTGTGAATTTGGTATCATGTTGTTATATTTTTTTTCCTTAAAAGGAATCATACTTTCAAGGATCTTTATACCCTGTTTTTTAAAATTATCACATATTGTTAAGAACATGCTGTATCTTTTATGCTTGTAAATGTTCTCAGAGAAAATGAGAACATGAATCTTTGTCTAAAATTTATTTCCATTTTATTATTTTTATCCTATACTTCAATAGATGTGGAAGATTTGCTCCCATAATTTGAAGGGAGACTTCCCTTTACTATCAATTACAGTGTTTTTCAGGCTTCCTCATGTGAAAATGAACTCCACTGATCAGAGTTGAGTATTATTTAACATACTGAAGACTTTCCAAGCTTACCTAAGGGTCTGTGAAATGAATTTAAGAATATTTGTAGCCAACTGCACACATTGGGAGATGGCTGCTGCAGGATATCTCTTCACATGCCTCATGATGAATCACACAGGATTCAGTTAGCATGAAGACTCTTGCTCTGTGCCTATGCATTGTCCACTCTTCCCAGATACCCCACGGCTCCCATCCTCCCCTCCTTAGGTCTTCACTTAAATATCATCTTAGGAAAGATAACATTCAAACCAGTCACTCCCATACATTATATTCCTCTTTTGTGATTTATTTTAATCTAAAGCCCATATCACCATGTTATGTGGCATGCTATTTGCTAATCTATTGTTTCTTATATATAACTACCCATTACCTAACATCTCTCTCTCTTCATAAGAGAAAGTTTTGTCATTTGGTTCATTAGAATATCCTAATGTCTAGCATATAGTAGGCACCCTATTTATAATTACAGAATGGATTGAATCAATGAAAAAGAGAATATTGATCCTATAAAATTTAAATTGTGGTCCCAGACCTACCTCCAATCCATAGGCAGTTACTTGCAAAAGTTAGCTTAAAAAGCAGGATTGCTTCAAACAGTGATAACCTGTCAGAAGGGGGTTCTTGAGGCCTGGTACTGAGAATAAAATCTGAAGAAAAAAGATGGAGGAAAAGCATGATGATGCATCAGTCTGTCTTGAATTATAACAGAATACCTATGACCAGGTAATTTATAATTAGCAGATTTATTTTTTAGAATTGTGGAGTCCAAAAAGTCCAAGGTCAGTAGGGAGTGTTTACTGGACCATCCTATTGCAGAGGCAGAAGGGTAAGCGGGTACTACCCATGAAAGGAAAAGGGCCAAGCTTGTCCTTCCATCAGGAATTCACTACCACGATAACTAAACCAGCCCCTTCAATAATGGCATTAGTCTATTACTGAAAGCCAACGTTTCATGATCTGATTACTTCCTAAAAATCCTTGTTCTCAACACTATTGTATTTGGGGATTTAAGTTTTCATTGGGAGACACATTGAATTTCCCTACCACTTGGTTTCTGGATGCACTTTTCAGCCAGATTAATAATATCTAATCCCTGAAGAGGTGGAAGAACACAAAGACCAGGGCACCAGGGATGTCACTCAACAGTTTCTATCAGATCACTCAATCTCGGTATGTCAGTCTGTCCTTCCAACTGTGCATCCATCTACCATCCCTGTACTTACAAATGAGGACAGAGGGAATTTGGTTCTGAAATCACCCTTCGCAAGAAAGAAGGAATACAGCGAGAGCAGCAAACGCCCAGCAGAAGTCCAGAGCACAGAGGCAACACTTAGCAAGATCTAATGAGGAACTACTGAAGGCTTCCAGAAATAAAAGACAGAAGGAGACTTTGTAGGGCTGGAGGTCCTACATGAGGCTTCAGTGTGATAGCATGTTAGAAAGTTGGCGTAGCATTAAGCATCTGAACCCAAGGGCCGATGGGACATAGGGCAAATATGGAGTGCAGAACCAAGTGAGAGAAATAAGGGGAATAAGAGTGAGACGACATATGGTTATTTAGAAACCACTTCAAATTATTATTTTTTTATTTTATTTATTTTTTGTGGTGCTGGGGATCAAACCCAGGGCCTTGTGCTTCCAAGGCAAGCACTCTACTGACTGAGCTATCTCCCCAGCCCCTCAAATGATTAACTCCTCAGATATATCAAGATGAACACAAAGCATTTTCATTTCACCAGATACTCAGTAAGCTTTACAACAAGCCAGGCAGTGAATTAGGTACCAGTACTAGGGAAATGAATAGAACAAATCACTACATTTAAGTTTAGAATCTCTCAGAAGTTGGAGATAGCAAATAATAATAAAAATAAAAATTACCCATTGTAGCCTGCTCCATAAAAGAGATAAATAGAAGTCTCCTCAACTACACAAATGATGATGGATACATTGTTGGTGAACAAATGTTAGTTCACAGTTTCAGGTTGTATGTAAGTGGGGGGGGCACTTATAATCTTATTAAAAATATTGGCTTGCAAATAAATGATTAAAGATAATTCATGAAATATGTCCATTCATTAATATTTTAGTAATAATTCCTAAGCTAATGACATCTACTTGATTTAGTCATCTACAGTTTCCACATACCCCTGGCATAGAAAATACAGAAATTTTCTAACTGTATAACATGATTAGGTGGAATTTCATTCACTATAAGCTCAAGCAAACACTGATGTCAGGTGGAGTCACTTTGTATAAATTGATCACAATACAAAATCAAAAACAAACAATTTGAAAATGCCTAATTTAACTACCTATCATGCCAGACAACAAAAGATGACCCAGTGAGAGCAGAGGTCAGTACTATCATGCTTAGAATTCCAAAAGAACTGAGGACACAGCTGCTGGAACTCTAGCAACTGTGCTACATCCAAAAGCTTCCTTTCTGATCTAAACTAATTCAAAGTATCACATCACAAAGTCTGGGCTTTAATCTCTCTGCACCATAATAATACAGGATCTGGCTGTAAGAAAGTTCTTGACATCCATTATTTCCTGCTGATAACCATGACGGCTTCTCCTTATTATAGCAGAACACTTTTGAAAGAACAATATAGGAAATAATGCTGTCTACATTTCTCTGATAGTGCCAGAGTTAAGAAAACAAGATCAGTTGGAGAAAGAGACTAATGGAGCAAAGGAAGAAGACAAAGCATCAGCTAATCAAGCCTCAAGTCCTGACTGTCAAGGCAGCGTGCAGAGAGACAAGGCCACCTATACACGCCTGAGACTCTGCCAGGAAACCCAAGACAGCAATAGTTGATTCCTCTCTCAGAACTTTGTCAAGTTTTACTTTCTTTCTGATAACTGATCACTTATCTGTCTATATGATCTTACTTCCCCATATGCCAGAAACATCTTCCTATATCTTAGCCAACGTGCAATCTCTGTCAGCAATTCCATTCTAGTGACGCTATAAATCCCACTACTTTACTCCCCACCACAGACACAATTAAATAATTTGCTGATATCTAAAAATTGACATGTAACAAACTCCTGAGGAGATATTTTTATCTCCAAAGAATTTAAAATCAGCACACTACAGTGATGCAGGCACATCAATGTTTATAGCACTACAATTCACAATAACTAAGGTACGGAGAATTCAAGTGCCCTTCAACCGATAAATGGACAAGAAAATGTACTATATACACAATAGAGTGTTATTCAGCCATAAATATTGACTTTATGCCATTTGCTGGTAAATGCTTGGATCTGGAGACTATCATGCTAAGTGAAACAAGTCAGTCCCAAAAAGCCAAAGAGCAAATGTTTTCTCTGATATGTGGAAGCTAATCCACAATAAGTTGGGGGGTAAAAAAAAGAAAAATTCAGTGAAGTAGACAAAGGGGAAACGAAGGGAAGGGAGGATGGGATAAGGAAAGACAATGGAATTAATCTAAATAACATTCCTCTTTACATATATCAATATACCACCATGAATCTCAGTATCTTGTGCCTTCACAAAAAACTAATTAAAAAATAACTATGACAAAATAGAAAATTTCGAAGACATCAACAGGTTTCTAGAGACATATGGATTGCCTAAACTGAACGAGGAGGACATACACAATTTAAATAGACCAATTTCAAGTAATGAAATAGAAGAAGTCATCAAAAGCCTACCAACAAAGAAAAGTCCAGGACCAGATGGGTTCTCAGCCGAGTTCTACAAAACCTTTAAAGAAGAGCTCATTCCAATACTTCTCAAAGTATTCCATGAAATAGAAGAGGAGGGAACCCTCCCAAACTCATTCTATGAAGCCAATATCACCCTGATACCTAAACCAGACAGAGACACATCGAGGAAAGAAAATTTCAGACCAATATCCTTAATGAACATCGACGCAAAAATTCTCAACAAAATTTTAGCAAATCGCATACAAAAACATATTAAAAAGATAGTGCACCATGATCAAGTGGGTTTCATCCCAGGGATGCAAGGTTGGTTCAACATCAGGAAATCAATAAATGTAATTCACCCTATCAACAGACTTAAAGTCAAGAATCACATGATTATTTCAATAGATGCAGAAAAAGCATTTGATAAAATACAGCACCCCTTCATGCTCAAAACACTAGAAAAAATAGGGATAGTGGGAACATTCCTTAACATTGTAAAGGCCATCTATGCTAAGCCCATGGCTAATATCATTCTAAATGGTAAAAAACTGAAAGCATTCCCTCTAAAAACTGGAACAAGGCAGGGATGCCCTCTTTCACCACTTCTATTCAATATCGTCCTTGAAACTCTAGCCAGAGCAATTAGACAGACCAAAGAAATTAAAGGGATACGAATAGGAAAAGAAGAACTCAAACTATCCCTATTTGCTGATGATATGATTGTATACTTAGAGGAACCAGGAAATTCCACCAGAAAACTTTTAGATCTCATAAGTGAATTCAGTAAAGTAGCGGGGATTAAGAGATCATGCAATATTCCAATGGCATTTTATACTACTTCAGAAAGAGAAAGTTAGGAAAACTACCCCATTCACAATAGCACGAAAAAAATAAAATACTTGGGAATCAATCTCACAAAAGAGGTGAAAGACCTCTACAATGAGAACTACAGAACACTAAAGAAAGAAATTAAAGAAAACCTTAGAAGATGGAAAGATCTCCCATGTTCTTGGATAGGCAGATTAATATTGTCAAAATGGCCATACTACCAAAAGTGCTATACAGATTCAATGCAATTCCAATTAAAATCCCAATGATGTACCTTACAGAAATAGAGCAAGCAATTATGAAATTCATCTGGAAGAATAAAAAACCCAGAATAGCTAAAGCAATCCTTGGCAGAAAGAGTGAAGCAGGGGATATCGCAATACCAGATCTTCAACTCTACTACAAAGCAATAGTAACAAAAACGGCATGGTATTGGTACCAAAATAGAAAGGTGGATCAATGGTACAGAATAGAGGACACAGGACACAAACCCAAATAAATACAATTTTCTCATACTAGACAAAGGGGCCAAAAATATGCAATGGAGAAAAGATAGCCTCTTCAACAAATGGTGCTGGGAGAATTGGAAATCCATATGCAACAGAATGAAACTAAACCCATATCTCTCACCATGCACAAAACTAAATTCAAAATGGATTAAGGATCTCGGAATCAGACCAGAGACCTTGCATCTTATAGAAGAAAAAGTAGGTCCAGAGCTTCAACATGTCGGCTTAGGACCAGATTCCTCAACAGGACTCCCATAGCACAAGAAATAAAAGCAAGAATCAATAACTGGGATAGATTCAAACTAAAAAGCTTTCTCTCAGCAAAGGAAACTATCAGCAATGCGAAGAAAGAGCCTACAGAGTGGGAGAAAATCTTTGCCAATCATACTTCAGATAGAGCACTAATCTCCAGAATCTATAAAGAACTCAAAAAACTCTACACCAAGAATGCAAATAATCCAATCGACAAATGGGCTAAGGAAATGAATAGACACTTCACAGAAGAAGATCTACAAGCAATCAACAAACATATGGAAAAATGTTCAACATCTCTAGTAATAAGAGAAATGCAAATCAAAACCACCCTAAGATTCCATCTCACCCCAATTAGAATGGCGATTATCAAGAATACAAGCAACAACAGGTGTGGCGAGGATGTGGGGAGAAAGGTACACTCATACATTGCTGGTGGGGCTGCAAATTAGTGCAGCCACTCTGGAAAGCAGTATGGAGATTCCTTAGAAAACTTGGAATGGAACCACCATTTGACCCAGCTATCCCACTCCTTGGCCTATACCCAAAGGACTTAAAATCAGCATATTACAGAGATACAGCCACATCAATGTTCATAGCTTCTCAGTTCACAATAGCCAGATTGTGGAACCAACCTAGATGTCCTTCAATTGATGAATGGATAAAGAAACTGTGGTATATATATACAATGGAATATTACTCAGCCATAAAGAATGATAAAATTATGGCATTTGCAGGCAAATGGATGAAATTGGAGAATATCATGCTAAGTGAGATAAGCCAATCTCAAAAAACCAAAGGAAGAATGATATCGCTAATAAGTGGATGATGACACATAATGGGGGGTGGGAAGGGGTTAGTGTTGGGTTGGAGTTGGGTTTAGGGGGGAGGCAGGAATGGAGGAAGGAAGGACTGTATAGAGGGAGGGGAGGGGTGGGAGGCGTGGGGGAGAAGGGAAAAAAACGGCAGAATGAATCAAACATTACCCTATGTAAATTTATGATTACACAAATGGTATGCCTTTACGCCATGTACAGGCAGAGAAACAACATGTATCCCATTTGTTTACAATAAAAAAAAATAACTATGGATAAACGGCAGAAATATCAATAGAGCAGAGGGAAGGGAGAAGTAGGTATGAGGAGAGGAGAAGGAGGGTAGTTCCTAGGACTGATTTAAAACAAAATATATTTCATGTTTTTATAATTGTGTCAAAATGAATTATAGTATATTGAACAACTAAAAAGAACCAATAAAAATAATAAAATACAAAAATCATAGATTTACTCAGCATTTGACTAGAAACTCCTATTTAGAGTTGCCACTTAAATCTCACCTTGAGAGATGTGTTCCATTAACTTTACTATTAGCAGAGGTCTCATCTGCATACATCTAAATGATTATACAGCTTATGGAGGTCTGAAGGGCAGGAAACAACAGATACGTTTGTCCAGGCTGTAATTCTCTACAAAGGAATCTTCTATTCTCTCCCCAAAGAAAATGCTCTGTTTTACACTATGGTTTTTAGAAAAGCTATTGAATTTCTTGCTGGAAGCATTTGGTGGGATCATCTAAAGCATCTTTTGAGAATGAATGTGAATTTTTTTTTTTAAAAGGAAAGCAGACAAGTTTCCCCTACACACTCCTTTTTCATTTGAGAAATTTGGCTCAGGGAGGAATCTAAGCACTAAAATACATATGAAAAATAGAACCTTCTGTGATTATAGGCCTCATCACCTTAAGGTATGTATAAAGAGAAGATATGCTAGGAACCAAGATGTTGATCAGTTGTGTTCATTACTGTATCTCGATGCATAGAACAGTAACTAACTTTAAAGTATGTAAGTTTTTGTTGAAGAAATAAAGTAAGGAAGAAATGCATTGCTGAACATGACCCCTCATTCTTTACCCACCCATTCAATTAAATCTTGCATTACATGGGAGATCACTGTTTTGAACCCTTTGATCTCTCCTGTGAGCAAATGATAAAGCAAATGTAGCAAAATGGTGACATCTGCTGAACCAACACAATGGGCAAATGGGTATTTATTTTTCTATTCTTTCAACTGTTTTTGAAGAACTGAAATGCTACAAAATGGAGTTGAGGAAAAACGTAGTAACATCATAATTGGTATATTGAGAATGCATACAACTACCTCTGTTTCTATAGGCTCCCTTCCACTTGCTCTCACAAATGACCATTTTTATTAGTTTCTTTTCTATTTTTTCATTTAAACATTACCTCTATATAAGCAACTATGGATATTTATTTTTCCTGTTCCCTTTCCTATATAAAAGACTTCATACCTGCTAAGATTTGAATATTTGTTCCCTACACAACTCATTTTGAAATTTAATTGGCATGACAATAGGGCTCCACCCTCACAGGTGTGGATAATGGTTTTATAAAAGGGTGGTTTTGGCTCCCATTTACCTCTTCTCCTTTCTGCTTTCTACCATGGGATGACTTAGCAAGAAGTCCCTTGTCAGGTGCCTGAGCTTCAATCCGGCCTTCTGGTCTATGAGAAAATTAATTGTTGCTCATGTTAAACTAGCCGGTCTAGGGTGTTTAGTGCTGCCTAACAGAATATACATAACTCCTTTCTCCCTGCCTTCCACCTAAGGTTTCTTTCTCTCCAACTTCCTCTACTGTGTCCCTCTTTCTTATTCTTTGTCAGTTTAAAAATAAATCCTGGAAAATAATTTCATATTAGTTCAAAAGGGCATTCTTATTCTTCATAACAAAATATTTCATAGAGTGATAATATCAGTTTACTTGTCATTCACACAAAAATGCAACAATAACTTGTATATTTGTTTTTATTCTGTGCCTGTGTGTGGCACTAACATTACCAGGTCAAAGAATGAGTACATTTGTACTTTTTTGTGTGGTGCTGAGACTTGAACCCAGAGCCTTGCACATGCCAAGCAAATACTCTACTACCAAGATATACCCCAGTTCATATTTGTCCTTGAAACATTTCTCATATCTTCCAGGAGTAGTATGCCACTTGGCACTAAACCCGCCATATTTCCAGAGGTTGATTTCCCACAGTTTCATTAAAAGATTGTGCTGATTTTTATGTTTTTATCAGTTTGATAGTTAAATATTATCTTACTATAGTTTTAATCTTAATTACTTAGATGACAAATGAGGTCCGATATCAATTCATATGAATAGAGGTCATTTATATAGTTTTCTGTGTATTTTCTGTTAATAATACTTTAGATATTTTTAATTTTTATATCAATTTCTAATTTTTTTTCACTTATAAGGAAAATTAAGACAATCTATGCTTTAAATGGCATTATCTTTCTTGGGTTTTTATTCAACTTGATTATGGCACTTTTATGTTGTTAGTCTTTAATTTTTACAGATTCTCGCTTTGAGAAATAGAAATATATTCCTTACAAAAATTATATAATGATTAGCTCTTTTTTTTTCTTTTTTTTATTTCTAAGGTTTTATTATTAGGTTAAAAAAATTGTTCACTTGTAGCTTTTCTTGATATTCATTGTTCAGGTTCATCTAGCCTTATTTCTAAAAGCATTCCCAGTTGTCCAACCCTATTTATTTAAAAGTTCAGGTTTTCACATTGACTAACTTATCACTATATTTGTACCTCTTTCTGCAGTTTAAATGTTGTTCCACTGATTTGTCTTTTTGGTGCCAAAATGATATACTTTAAACAATTGAGATTTTAAGTCTTAATATCTGTTAGACTCAACGTTTTATTTTTTTCATTTTTCTTTTTAGGATTTTCATCAATATTTAATATCATTTTTTACATTAATTATAGAGTTATTCTAGTTTGGGGGACTATATATAAGTGAATAGATTGCTAAAGTGATTTGGGGAGTGTTTCTCATCAAATTTATAAATTTTGGGAGAATTGTTCTTCTTAGGTTAAACCATTATATTTGAAATTAGGACATATCTTCCTATTTGCTTTATTCATTTTTATTCAAGTATTTTAATTAAGCATTAGATGCCACCTCTGAGAATCTATAACTAAATTCAGGATAGAATAATTTCTTCACTTTGTATTTCATCTGTTATCTTACAACATTTTGTACTGTTTCATATCATGATAAAATTATTTAGTATTTTTTACTCTCTCCCTTACATACAATATACTCCAGGAGGGAAGGTGCCATGAATTTTAAAGGAGGAGCACAAAAAGGACTTGTTGGAATGATGAAATCTATGATGTACTTTTCTTCTTATTCCCACTTAGGGTTTTCTAATGTTAGATGAGTGGATATGAGACTCGGATAATCTTAATGCCACCAAGTTAGTAAGTGGAACTCATTCTTACTATAGACTTTCTGATTTAAAATCCTGCATTTTTTCTTGTATCTTATGATATGTAACCAGAAAGTAACACCCTAAAATGTGATGTTTATGAAATTTTGGATACTTTTTCCTGCAGTTAAATCATTACCAACACAATTTATTTTTGTGACATCATGAAGTCTAAGTGAATACCTGTCCATGGGGTTTTGTTCAGCTACTAGATCTTAGTCTAATCAGATGATCCTCAAACACATCATAATTATCATAATAACAAAACATGAATACACGGAATCCTGTTTTAACATATGATTTCGTGAAACTCATTAGCATGGGCTTGGTATAGGAATTATTACACTGAGTGAGAGATGAGGCAACGGAGGCTTGGAGCATATAAGCAACTTGTCAAAGATTGATTAGGGTCAGGTACAGGGAAGAGGCAGAAGTTGAACCCAGATCTAGGGGGCTTCAAACTCAAGTGCTTTGTGCTGAGCTGTTTTTCATAAAGGTGGCCACATATCTTCCTAACCTAAGACCAGCTTTGCATTCAAAGATATTCTCTTTTAATTTCTAATTTTCATCAACCTAGAGCATTTTCATCCAAATAAGTTATTGGGTCAAAGGAAAATTGTGTCCTCTCTTGTTAGTAAGGCATTTTGTCGTTATTTATTTTTAACCAAATGTCCTTGGAGTTTTTAGTATTTCTTCTCTGTGAAAATATATTTGCATACCCTGTAGCTGAAAAAAGGCAATTAGTAATTCATGGGTAATTTAGGAAGTACTGCCTATAAAGTTGTAGATATTTACATAGTTTCCATAAATTACAATCAAAAACTATAATTTGTTCAATTGGAATTCTGCGAAATGCTTGCATTTACATAGAATATCTGGATGCCAAATGTTGACATGCATTTCTAAAACCAACATATTGGGGCTATTCCCTCATATAATTTGAGTAAAAAGCATATCCCATGCCAGAAGTAATTGGTTTGTTTGCTTCCATCAAGGAGAAAAAAAAAAATGACAAAACTGTTTATGCAGTTAGAGGTGAGCACAGGGAAAAAACTGCAAATCCACTGAAGATAAAAGAAGCAAGAAAGTTTTAGCAAACAGAGTATCTGAATAAACATATATAATACAAATATTTATCACAGAATTGCAATGTCTGGTGTCACGTAAAGGATTACCTATTAGAACAAAATTATAAATAGAAATTGAAAAGCCAAAGGGAAAGTATGGTAGTCAGGAAACAATGACCAAGATTGAGAATTAGATTATATTATTTAAAAATTACAAGTATTTAAAGCTAAAATATGTAAAATTGATGTTTAAAACCACACCTATAAATTCAATGTCAAATGCTTAAACTAAAGAGTAATCAATAGTATTCAATCATTCATTTGCTTAATCAACAAAGAATATTTACTAAGTGCCTGCCATGCTTGAACAGACTGTTATATAATAAATGAAGCAATAGTCTTCCCTTAATAAATTTGGTAATGGCCTTCCTTCCACCCTCCACTCCCTTCTTACATATTTTGTTCAATAATCCCTTTATTCATTTAACAAATATTTACTGATTACCTATGTACTACGTTCAGGTGATGCTCTTGACTCTGAGGATAGACCAGTAACAAAACAGACACAAATGTCTGCTCTCTTTGAGCTTATAGTATAAAGAGTGGCAGAGGTAATTAAATAAGTAAATGTTAGTTTCAACTAGAGAAATTATCATTTTCATGGGTAAAAAATTTTTGGATTTCAGCAATTAAATTACATATCTTTTAACTTACTATGTCCCATTGAAATAGTGGGTGTTGTGGAGAAGAGAAGAGACTGGAGAATTTGGGAGAAAGGAGTATTTAAGTACAGAGGGACAAGGGAGGGTTGCAGATATGAAACTACTGAGTAACTTTCTGGATTTAAAAAAACTTTCCCTGTGCTATGTTAAGAGAATATTTTGAGATGGCATATAGGTGGGAATGGTCTGCAGGGAGAGGTTGGCAGGGAAAAAATTTTAAGCTGAAGTAATTGCTTGGGTCTGGTGGTAGTAGAGAAGGTGATGAAAAGCAGTCAATTTTTGAATATATTTTTAGAGTGGCATTAATAGGATGAACTAGAATACTTGGTCTTGGTTAGGAAAGAAAGAATTCAAAAATGAGTGCATAGCTTTTGGCTTAGCAATGGGAGTTTTATCAGTATTTTCGAGTGCAGAATACTGTGGGAAAAGGACTTTCTTTACCTGATGATCAAGAGGGGCACTTTCAGCAGTTTCAGTTGTAGTTACCTTAAAGATATCCAAATAGAGATATAAAAGGGGCCAATAGAGATAGTCCTGTAAAAGTAGAAAAGGAGCTGAGATGGAGATGTAACTATTATCATATGATGCTACCAGCTGTTACCATATTTGGAAATATTTTAAAAGTGAGGCATGAGGAGGAGATCAACTGGGAAATGATGTATGTAGAGAAAATGATGTAACCAAAGAGAAAATTCTAGGTTTTTCTAACATTTACATATGGTGTTAATAAAGAGTTGTGGGTGAATTAGGAAGTAAGGGAATAGCAAAAGATGCCCCAAATTTAAGTGCAGAAAAAAATCTAAAAAAAGTGATCAATAAATTACATGAAAACTTGCTAAAAGCAAAATCAGATAATCCACTGTACTTAGCACCACAGAAGTCCTGGATGACCTTGGTATCAGACATTTATTTCAGGAGAGTCACAGGTATGAAGGTTTCCCTGGAATGAGCTCAAGCGAAATGACAGAACCAAGAGGAGTCAGCTCTTCTGAGGTGCCATGGAGCAGGGAAGCGAGTTCACAGCAGAGGGGATGTGGATTTGAGGAGAACTTGTTGTCATTTTTTAAAAAGATTTGAAAGAGAATAGCATGTCTGTCTGTGATAGAAATGATCACATGAAGAGAGAAATATTAATGACATGGAAAAAAGAGTTGATCTTCGCTAAAAAAAAGTCTGAGAATAAGTTACAGGAGAAGGGACTCAGTGCAGAAGCTGGGAGTGGGTTTGAAAGAAAAACAGGGTCTGCTAATCCATTCAGCAGAACAGAAGGCCGAGTGGACTAGACTGTCCTTGTAACAACTCTCGTGACTACCTTGGGACCCTGGACATAAAAGTAAATTCCCACATCCATGAGTGTCAGCACTTCTGCAAAGTACCATTCACCACATAAAGGAATGTATTCACAGGTTCTGGGATGAGGACCTGGACACATTTGGTGGTCATTCCTCAGCTACCATGGTAACTCACATTTGCTAAAAACCAACCATGTACCAGCATTGCTTCTAAAAATACTGCAGGGATAAACACTCAACCTGTAACATGATTACTTGAGCTAGGTATTTTCTAAATTATTTTAAAAACAGAGACACCAGGACAGACAAAAGCTAAGTAATTTGCCTAGACTCATAAAGCTCGTAAGGAGAATATCAGGTTTGACCCCAGACAGTTTAACTACAGAGTGCACTTTCCTGAATGAGTGAAAAAATAAAAAAAAACTATACCATTATGAATGTATATATTCTGCTTTAACATCTTACTGTAACTAATCACGTAATACTGTAGTGTCTTAGTTCCCTGTCAAAAAAACTTGGAGACAAGATCCACTTCCCAGCATTAGGAAAAGTAAAGAAAAATAGTGATAGGTAGCAGGGGTGGGGCTAGACTTTTTCATATACATGTGAGTGTGTGATACATATATACATATATAAATAATTATTTCATATATAATTAACATATCCAAACATGACAATTACACTTCAAGGATTCATTTGCATAATTGCTGCCTTCTAAGATTGATCTCTACTATTTATAACTATTCACAGTCAGTGAGAATAATTTTCCAGCTTGACTCAGTGATCGTAATTATGCTTTGTCTGATTTTTGAGGACCTTGGAAAATAATCTGTAACATCATGTGCCCTACACTATATGATGAGGTCAGGCATGTCATGTCTTGTACAGATTATCTCAGTGGATACAACACAGTATTAAGAAGCAGAAACTTGTTCCTGTAATAAAATATTCAACCCATAGCATTGATTCACAAGTGATACTGGGAAGGGTTTTGACCAACTGTATTTAACTGAATTTAGATGGTTGATATATGATAATAAGGGTTCCCTCCTGAATTTATTATAGAAATTTCTATTGAAATGATACAAAGTTGGATAGAATATAGTTCTTGCTTTCAAGGGACCAGTAAAGGAATGAAGAAGCAAATCAGCAATTAGAATACATTATGATGAGTGCAGTGGAAACAGAGCTGAGGGGAGTTAAATCATTGGCAAGACACAGCACAGCTAGTAACAACCTCTTCAGCACAGATGCTTAACTAGAGTTTTGACAGATAACCTGACATCAAGTTGAATTTTGAAGAACAGTTGGAAAAGAACTATTCAGAGAGGAAGCAGTACAAAGGGCAGAAATAGCCAAGACTGCATCAGACCAAAGGATCTGAGAGCTGCTGCATACCACACAAACCTCTTCCAAACTCCCTGCACAGGTGAGTTAGTACAATTATAATTGGCCCAAAGCTACTGAGTCACCCATATATAGACTTAATACCATGACTGCCTTGTAAATATATGCACCAACCACAAATCAGTATTCACATTCCATTAATTTCTCATTGTATTACAACCCAAAACATACTATGAACCATGAAGCCTGTTTGAAAAACTTCTTTTAGCTTCAAAATAACTCTTATGTATGTGTTATTAAGAATAGTTAAATGTTTATCACTCATTCTCTTTCATAAAATAATTTCTTATTTTAGTGGTTCCTGATAGAATCTATTCACTTTGACATATATTTTAACTGTTAAATGTTATTTTTCTATTAAAATTCATAAAGCCAAGGAAAACTTCAATTCAGATACAAGTTAAATGCCTTACCTCCCACCTGTCATCTGCACAAAGCATATAATTTCCCTAAAATTATGCAAAAATTAGCTAATTAAGATTTAATTTGCTAATCCTTGCACAGTTTAACCAGTGACATATGCAAATTGCTTGCTGAGCCCTTTAAAATTTTGAAGCAAATGATAAACAAAGTTTCTTTTGAATTTAAAAAAAATGTAAAGAATCTAGGAATTGACTCAATAAAGTAGTAGATAGTTGGATAAATACCATACTTTTGTTAGAAGTAAAAACTGGCATAATCATAAAAAGCTAATGAAATGTATGCATAAGCATATTAATTATATTGTCTCAAGTATCATAAAGATGTCAGAACAGGAAGAAATGAAGAGTGGACCTCTAGAACAAGAATATATTCTAACTCTTGTTTATAAAATTATAAGAATTTCTATAGTTTTCCTAAAATACTCCTTCATTACTTCTGACTTAGAAAATTAAAAAAAAAACACAAATATCTAGTATAATTTTCAGGGAGTTACTTGGAATTACTTAGCATTAAGCTTCCTTAAGAAAGGGTCAGAAAATAACAAAATGGTTTTTGAAATCATAGTTGATGAATGCTTTCTGGGTGTAAATGACTGTAGTTGTTTTATGAATTATTCAGTTTTAAGGGAGCTGTGCCACAGCTATGTAGAAAGAGAGAATCTCTCAAGAGGAAAGATACCTTAAGCCCACATATTTGTTACATGGTTAAGAGTGCTGGTAAAGAAGTTGCGTTGAGTTCACTACAATGTAATAATAGTTTATTCAAATAGGAATACAGGAAGAAAAAAGGGAGCAACATTAAGTATGTCCTAAAAACTCTTAAAATATTTTGGAGAGACAAGCATTATTCCTACTAATAACATGATACGATATTGTTTCAAATAGTTAATATTTTGAAGATTCCAAAAGTAATACAAAATGTTCTCCTTCATTTTGTGTAATTTAGAACAAATGCTTTGCTAGGCTTATATATGTTGTTTAGGGACAGCTTTGGATTTCTCATCTCTAAAACAATTCAGTAATAAATTTGGTTTTTTAAAGCAACTGTGTGACAGTTTGTTATAGCAGCAATGGGATATTAATACATCTATTACTACCATCAATGCAATTATTTATAGAAAACCAAGGTATTTTACAGATGAACTGAGTAGACCTCGCCCTTATCTCTTGGCATATCTGTGTGCTAGGTTTGATTATTGTTGGCCAAATATAGTGAGATCAATCGTGTTCTTGCTGAATTCTGAAATTGGATACTGATGGCTTTATCTGGTACAATTAGACAGCCTCACTTGCCTATGTGGTAAGAATGGGGAAAGTGCACTAATGTTTCTATTGAGTTCTCCTAAAGACAAGATTCACAGCATGGTTTTTGGTGATCCAGTCTGGAGACAAAGAATCTGCATATATGAATAAAGATCCTGGATATCACTCTATTGATGATACCTGTCTGCACTGTCTTTTACTACAAGTATCATTTGCCTATAAATAAAGATGTATGTTTCCATACTTAATAGAATCTTATAAGTTCTTTACAATATTCAAATTTGAAAAAAATTTAACCTGTTATTATATCCTTCAAATATTCTGCCTTTCTAAATTAGGCTCTAGAGTTTGTACCAGCTATCTTGAGACCTTTCTTACTGGGATTCATGGATATTTTGAAGAAATCTGTTTTTTAAAATCTTTTCACTTACACTATAATATTAGTTATCACTATTTTGTTTGTTTAATGCTTGCATCCCCTGAAATATTTCTCTGACTGCACTCACTGTATACTAAACTTTGCATCAAGTGACCTACAAGGGAATTGATTAAATTAATCTTGTTAGTACAAGCACAGATATATGTAATCTTACTAAATATGACTTTTAACATTTGCATCACTGGTTTGTATTTTGTAAGTACTTGTTCCATTAAATGCTCATCAGTATTCTTCAAAGGACCCTCAAAACAATTGCCAATGTGGCAGATTAGCAAACATGTAAAGAGCCCACTTGCTATGAAGTGCATTTCATGTTATAGCAGCAGAGGGTAATCAACCAGAAATTAATCCTTTTCATGTTGTGACCCATATAACTGTGAAGTGAAATGCGATCTTGACATTGGAAATTAGAGTTGCTTGCAATCAGGCAGGAGTAATGCTATTCAAGCAACACCATTTTGTGAGGTTTCAATTAGTTCACACAATAGGGGGCTTTATGATGACAGGCGCATGAGTCAAACCAATATCAAGGGGTTATCAAAACAGAGTTACTTCGAAGAATCAATCAACGGCTCCCTCTTTGCTCATCATTCAGTTTAGATGTCGCTCTCAAGAGTTGATTAATAAGGAGCCTTGTGGAGGCTCAGGTCTCAGATGTTGAAGTCTGGCGATCTTTCATTTCTTATGCTTCCTCCTGTAACACAGGCTCCTCTTATTATGCAATAA
Organism: Sciurus niger; assembly: GCA_020740815.1. Classification (NCBI taxonomy): domain Eukaryota; kingdom Metazoa; phylum Chordata; class Mammalia; order Rodentia; family Sciuridae; genus Sciurus; species Sciurus niger. Next base: position 17,601 of record JAHUXG010023827.1, read on the forward strand.
TGATCAAGGTGTACAGAATCCCTGCAGGATTAATGATCAGAGGAAGGGAGTTGAGTGCATTAGAGGAAGATGGTAGTTATTAGCACTCATTGACCATTCATTCTTGAAAAATATGCCCAGAATCTTATTACTTTTAAGAATTAAATAGATGGCAAAAGAAAGCAAAACAAAAACACCTCAGATTTATTTTGGAAATTCACATGCATTAAAAATGATCAATATATTTGGTTATACCAGCTATTAAATAGGCTGCTAATTATGTGAATTCACTTATTTATTGGTTCATGTGACTAAAATTTAACTGTTTTCTATATGCCAGACATTTTGTTAGATGATACTAGTATGACCTGAATAATAATTCTATCATTTATAAAGTTTTCATGTATGCTGAGTCTCAAGACCATGTTATATAGTTTTTTTTTTTTTTTTTTTCAGGAATTCTACCTAGATGTAGAATTTTCTTTTAACTGAGTTCAAATTCTTCATTAAAAACAAATGCCAGAAAACCCTCATTTATTCATATGGCAAACATGAAAACACAATTTTTAGTACAGACAAATGTAACCACCTCCGTTTAGTGTCTAGAAGAATAATAACATCCTCTCTTCGACAAGAAGATTCAAAATTCTGTTGATTGCAACATTCGTTAGAGGTAGGAGGAAGACAGTTTAATATACAAATGGAAAACATACAAAAGCTAAACAAGGTATTTGATAGACTGAATAAATTGGAAACTTTCTTGTGCAGATTGGGCTCTTGAGCCACATATTTTGAGAGCAGTAAAACAATCACAAAATCTCTTCAGACTGCATATATGACTCAGCATAGCTCAGCAAAAGCCTTGAGGTGAATTCAAGAAGAGTTGCAATCAAAATCTCTATTCATCATGCCAACTCTACCTGTTGCAATGGTTGTTCTTCATTCAGGATATTGAATTACATTCTCAGTGACTAAACATTAACATGTCAAAGAATAAAATTAAAATGACATATCAAATATTTGGCACTTAAGAAGAAATCAATGGATATGTCTCACATTCACATTTTAAAAAATTGCACTTTAAGAGAAGTTGACCCTATTAGAGCAATGTTCAGCTTTTTAAAGCCAAATTACTATTTATGATTGGGTAATTAATTTAGTTTGGCTTATTGGTGGAAATAGTATTAAGTTTTCATGTAGTATTTAAATATTTGAGAAAACTTAAGATTCCTCATATTTGTGAATTTAACTTATTAGACCTAAGTAGTTCAGAATTTTTTTTGTTTTATGTTGTAAAATTAAAGCATAAAACTAAAAATAATGTTCACTAAGTTTAAAAATGCAGTATCAAATAATTGAAGGGAGTTGAAAAATTTCACAACTAGGATCAATATTATCAATAACAACCTAGAATTTAAATTTTTACATATGCCACTTTATAAATTTGTTAAATGTTAGAAAAATTAATTAAAATTTGATGGAAAGTTACATTTGTAATATTGCTAACAATTAAGAATTTAAAAATATACCTCCAAATGATTAATTCTTCAAGGTTTACAGAATTTCTATAGAGAATATTAAGCAGCTTGCTTTAACGATATAAAATGGGTGCAAATAATCTAAAAGGAAATATATTAAATTTTAATATATTAGTGTTGATTTTCATGCAATTACATATTTCATATATTCTAAATTTCCTACATTTCTATAATTATGTTTCTTTTTTTTTTTTTTTTGCGGTGCTGGGGATTGAACCCAGGGCCTTGTGCTTGCAAGGCAACACTCTACCAGCTGAGCTATCTCCCCAGCCCTGATGTTTCTAAATATGATTTCACATGTGAAAAATATCAGATTATGTGACTTATGTTTCTCCTGCAAAAACATAGAATCTAACCTCTAAAGAAAAACATGCCAGGCCCAGTGGCCTATGCCTATGATCCCAGCAACTTGGGAGGCTAAAGCAGGAGGATCATAGTTTCTAAGCCAGACTCATCTACTTATCAAGACTCTAAGCCACTTAGTGAGACCATGTCTCCAAATAAAATATAAAAGAGAGCTGGGGGATCAGGTTAGTGGTTAAACCCCCGAGTTCAATCCCTGGTACCAAAATAATAATAATAATAATAATAATAATAATAATAATAATAAAAAAATAAACTCTTTGGTGTTCTAGAATTAAATTGTATTATGGGTATCACTGATTCAAACAATAATACAATTGTGTATTTGACTAAAAATCACAACAAAATAAGCTGATTTAAATATATATATGTGTGTGTGTGTGTGTGTGTGTGTGTGTGTGTGTACTGGTTATGCAGTGAAATTACTAGCCTTTTAAATAAATATCCCTCTGAGAAAGACACCCTTGTTCACAAGAAGTAGCTTCTTGATTGGTTCAGAAAATTTACTTGCAAGTTACAATTTTGCAATCTCTTTATCACTTGCCTATAATGTGACTCAAGATCAAGCTCTGTCTATGTCTCCATAAGCAAACTGGGAATCAAACGTCCACTTCACAGGATTACTATAAACATTTAAAATGAAGTGAAAATGAATACATTATTTAAACTATATAATGCTATACAGATTGAAAGAGGTCCGCCTTAAAGATTCTCCATAGAAATATTGGTAAAGAACACAGCATTTACCTAAAATTTAGTCAGAAAAGCAGAGTGCACATTAAATAAAGGAACATAATATAAGTGGGGATGAATATATAGACTAAATCAGCAACAGAAGAAAAAGTGGTAGTTGATTTTGAGAAAAAACAAAAACAAAAACAAAAACAAAAAAACAGTTTCATTGTTTGCAATGCCATTGGCCAGGACCTACTTAGCACAGGACCTACTGTAGTACAAGGCCTAGGGTGGGAAGTGTCACAGTGCGGCAAAACTACTGATTGACAGTGGCGTTTGCAGATGGTTCACCAGGGTTATAGAGAACTTGAAGATGAAGTGTGTTCAAAGAATGAGTAGATGTTCACCAAGAAGGAAAGAGGAGAAAGATTATTTCAGGCAAAGGGAACACCACTTGTAAAGGCAGAGAAGGAAGCCCTTACTTGACATGTTTGAGGAGGGCTGTGTTTCCACTTCCCAGTACCTTATGTTGAACAAAGTTTGATCATGAAAGATTCTGCAACAGTGGAGGGTGAAAAAATCCCATGGACCATAGAGAAGCAGCATTGAATTGTTATTGTACAACTCAATATCTGCATTTTAGGTTTGTGATGTTTTCTGTCATATCACTGTTTCTATATGCAATGAAATGTGAATTAAAAGTCAATGTATTTAGGGCAGAGATGCTATGAAGTTTAAATTGGTTTTCAGGTAAATGTTTTCCCTTAAAGTAATGTTGCTTGAATGAAAAATAATGCTTTTAATAAAATAGTTATTACAAATAAACAACTATATGTTTAGGTATGTCAAAGTGACAGTAAACTTTTCTGTATCAAAAGCTAATGACCAGACAGACCTAGATAACAAATATTCAAGTTGTACTACTTCTCTTTCCTTTTTCAGTAGTTTCCTTGTTTTTCCATTGGTGTTTTCCTTAACAGCTTACAGTATAGACAGAACAATCTGAAAGTGCTTAGAATTCACTGGAGATCAATTAGAAGAAATAGAATTGTTGTGCCTAACAGGTATATAATTGTTCTGACACTAAAAATCATTCACTAACTCATATGAAAACAAAAATTCCCACAACTAAGCTTTGGGAAGAAGAGAACTAAAATTTGCTATTTTAAATTCTATTGCCAACAGCAGCAATTTCATTTTCTTTTGCATAATGAAATAATTGTTTGTTCATATGCAGACACATACATTTCCCTTGGGAATATCAACAGAAGGAAAATAAGTGCAAATTATTTAAATAGGATTTAAAAATGTTTCAAGAAGATTAAGTAGTGTCAAGTAATAATTTCATCTCAAAGAAAATTATAGTTTGGGGAAGGAGTAAGAAAAAAGGACTATTTATATACTTAACATCTACCATCAGCTTTCATAGGGTGAAGTTCTCAGATTTGTGCATGTGTGTTTGTGAAAGTGTACTTGTGTATTTGATTTTTTCCAAGTTTATTGAAATATAATCCATAAATCATACAATTCACCCATATGAAGGGTACAGCTTAATGCATTTTTTAAATATTTGCAGTGTTGGACAAAATTTAATTTTCGGACATTTTCCTTTCATCTCAAAGAACTGCCATTCCCACCAGGTGCAGCGGCACACACCCATAATCCCAGCTGCTAGCAAGGCTGAGATAGGAGGATATCAAGTTCAAAGACAGCCTCAGTAAAAACAGGGTGCTAAGGAACTAGAGACCCTGTCTATAAATAAGATACAAAAAAGTGCTGGGATGTGCCTCAGTGGTTGAATGACCCTGAGTTCAATCCCTGGTACAAAAAAAAAAAAAAAAAAAAAAAAAAAAAGAAAGAAAAGAAAAGAAAGAATAGAAAAGAAATGCCATTCCCATAAGCAACCACTACTCTACTTTCTGTAATTTTCTGATTTTTGTACATGTAAAAATATTTTTTTAAATGGTATACATTTATAAAGATTGTTCTCCTTTGTCAAGCTTGTCTTGAATATTCTTGATTCCTCATATATCTACATAAATTTCAGGACCATTTTGAGGATTTAAGTAAAAAAATTTAGCTGGGATTCTAATAAATTCTGTGCTGAATCAATTTGCAGGATTCAGTCCTTACTGAGGTGAAAGCTCCTGATCCGTAAGCATGAATCATCTTTTTACTATTTCAATAGTCAATTTGTTTCCATAATGTTTTAGTTTTCAGTGTGTCAGAAACTTACTTAAAAATATGCCTAAATGTTTATATTTGATGCCATTATAAATTGAAATATTTTCTTTCATTTTCAAAGCATTAATTGCTATAATGTAGGAATATAATTATTATGCCTTGATTAAGTATACTATATGTTTGCTAAAATTGCTTATTATCATGATGATAATGATGTAGTACTGGGGCTGAACACAGGGTCTTGTGCATGGTAAACAAGCACTTTCCCATTGAGCTGCATCCCTGGCCCTGAAATTGTTCATTATGTGTAGTTCTTTATAATCATTACTTAAGATTTTCTTTCTGGAATAATGTCACCTTTAAGTAGAAATAGTATTACCTCTTCCTTTCCAATCTGGATTCCTTTACTTTTTAATTTTCTAAATTACTTGTCCTTGCTAGAACCTGTACTACAAGGTACAGTACAAGTAAGAGCAGTACAAGTAAGAGAGGACATTTCTATCTTATTCCCAATATCAGGAGGGAAATCACACAGTCTTTTACTACTAAGTAAGATTTTAGCTATGGGTTTTCCATAGATGTGTTTTATGAAGCTGAGGAAGTTCATTTCTATTCCTCTTTGTAGTTTTTTAAGTTTTTTTTTTTTTTTGTACAATAATACATTAAATTTTGTCAAATGCCTTTTTGTTTCTATGGAGATGATCATGTGATTTTTGTCCTTTATTCTATTGATATGGTGTATTATATGAATTGATCTTCAGATGCCAAAACCCCTTATATCCCTGGAATAAATTCCAGTTGGTCATGATAAACAATTCTTTTTTCCATATAACTATGTTTGTTTTGCCAGCATTTTGTTGACAATGTTTTTGCTTCTCTATTAATAAGGAATATTATACTGTATTTTCCTTTCTTTGTAATATCTTTGTCTGGTTTTATCATCAGCGTAATATTGGTTTTATCATCAGTGTAATATTGGATGACTTGGGGGTTATTTCCACATGTAGGTTTTCTTTTTTGGTGGGGAAGAGACTGTGAAAAACTGGTATTAACTCTCCTTTAAAAGTTTTGTTGATTTTAACAGTGAAGCTATCTGGGCTTGGGATTTTCCCTTTTTTTTTTTTCTTTTGTTTTTTAATTTTTACAGACTGCATTTTGATTCATTGTGCACAAATGGGGTACATCTTTTCATTTCTATGGTTGTACACAATGTCATTTCACATCATTCGTGTAATCATACATGTACATAGGGTAGTGATGTTTGTCTCAGTCCACTATCTTTTGTTCTGCCACCCGCTGCCCCATTTCCCTCTACATAATTCAAAGTTCCTCCATTCTTCTCTTACCACCCACCCCCAATATGTATCATCATCCAGTTATCAGAGAAGACATTTTGCCTTTGTTGTTTTTTTACTTGGCTTATTTCACTCAGCATGATATTCCCCAACTCCATTCATTTACCTGCAAATGTCATAATTTTATTCTTTTTTAATGGCTGAGTGGTATTCCATTGTGTATGTATACCACAGTTTCTTAATCCATTCATCAATTGAAGGGCATCTAGATTGGTTCCACAATCTAACTATTGTGAATTGGGCAGATATAAAAATTGACATGGCTGCATCACTGTAGTATGCTGATCTTAAGTCCTTTGGATATTAACCAAGGAGTGGGATAGCTGGGTGAATGGTGATTCCATTCCAAGTTTTCTAAGGAATCTCCATACTGCTTTCCAGAATGGTTGCACCAATTTGCACCTCTACCAGCAATGTATGAGTTTGCCTTTTGCCCCACATCCACACCAACACTTATCATTGCTTATGTTCTTGACAATAGTCATTTTAAATGGAGTTAGATGGAATATTAGGGTGGTTTGGATTTGCATTTCTCTTTTTGCTAGAGATGATGAGCAGTTTTTCATATATTTGTTGATCACCTGTATACTTTGTACTGTAAAGTGTCTGCTCAGTTCCTTAGCCTGTTTGCTGATTGGGTTCTTTGTATTTTCGGTATAAAGTTTTCAGAATTCTTCATAAATTGTGGAGATTAGTATTCTGTCTGAAGTATGTGTGGAAAAGATTTTCTCCCACTCTGTAGGCTCTCTTTTTATATTATTGATTGGGATTTTCTTAATGGAAAGATTTTTGTTTAGGAATTCAGTTGTTACTGGTTTTAGATCTATTCAGATTTCCTTTTTGCTTCTGATATACAAGTTGTGTCTTTGTACAATTTTGTTTTAATATTATCTGTTATCTGATTTGTTGGCATATAATTGCTGATGGTGTTCCCTTGTAACACAAAAAATACTTCATAATAGGTAATGAGTCTGTGTCATTTCTCTTTTAGATTAAGGCATCTCTCATTTCATCTTGAGCAGTCTAACCAAAAGTTATTGCCTTTGTTGATCTCTTCAGAGAGTCAAATTCTTGGTTTTTTTTTTTTTTGTGTGTGTGTGTGTGTTTTTTTTTTTTTTTTACTGCTTATCTTTTCCCTATTTCCAATCTAATCTTTATTCTTTTACTTCTTCTGACTGCTTTCAGATTGGTTTATTTCTTGTCTTTCAAGTGTCTAAGGTCAATGATTAGGTTATTGATTTGTAATATTTCTTGGCAGTCTGTTGAAGTTATTGAAGTTCTCTGTAGGGGTGTTGTTTTTACTATATGTCATAATTTTTATTAATTATTGTATTCATTTTCATTCATCTCAAAATGTTTTGTAAGTTTTTCTGTGCTTCTTCAATTATGGAGATCTAGAGTTATGTGGCCCATTTTTTGTATCTTTTTTTTTTTTTTGTCAATGAATGGTTTTTTTTTTTTTTTTTACTTTTTTTTTTTTATTTATTGTGAACGAATGGGATACATGTTCTTTCTCTGTGTTGTACATAGAGTAAAGGAATACCATTTGTGTAATCATAAATTTACATAGGGGGATGTTGGTTGATTCATTCTGTTATTTTTTCCCCTTCCCCCCACCCCTCCCATACCTCTTTTCCCTCTATAAAGTCCTTCCTTCCCCCATTCCTGCCCCCCTCCATAACCCTCACTCTAACCCTAAAACTAACCCCTCCCACGCCCCATTATGTATCATCATCCACTTATCAGTGAGATCATTCTTCCTTTGGTTTTTTGAGATTGGCTTATCTCACTTAGCATGATATTCTCCAATTTCATCCATTTGCTTGCAAATGCCATAATTTTATCATTCTTTATGGCTGAGTAATATTCCATTGTATCTATATGCCACAGTTTCTTTATCCATTCATCAACTGAAGGGCATCTAGGTTGGTTCCACAATCTGGCTATGGTGAATTGAGCAGCAATGAACATTGATGTGGCTGTATTTCTGTAGTATGCTGATTTTAAGTCCTTTGGGTATAGGCCAAGGAGTGGGATAGCTGGGTCAAATGGTGGTTCCATTCCAAGTTTTCTGAGGAATCTCCACACTGCTTTCCAGAGTGGCTGCACTAATTTGCAACCCCACCAGCAATGTATGAGTGTTCCTTTTTCACCACATCCTCGCCAACACCTATTGTTGCTTGTGTTTTTGATAATCGCCATTCTAATTGGGGTGAGATGAAATCTTAGGGTAGTTTTGATTTGCATTTCCCTTATTACTAGGGATGTTGAACATTTTTTCATATATCTGTTGATTGCTTGTACATCTTCTTCTGTGAAGTGTATGTTCATTTCCTTAGCCCATTTGTTGATTGGATTATTTGTATTCTTGGTGTAGAGTTTTTTGAGTTCTTTATAGATTTTGGAAATTAGCGCTCTATCTGAAGTATGGTTGGCAAAGATATTCTCCCACTCTGTAGGCTCTCTCTTCACATTGCTGATACTTTCCTTTGCTGAGAGAAAGCTTTTTAGTTTGAATCTATCCCAGTTGTTGAATCTTGCTTTTATTTCTTGTGCTATGGGAGTCCTGTTAAGGAAGTCTGATCCTAAGGCAACATGTTGAAGATTTGGACCTACTTTTTCTTCTATAAGATGCAGGGTCTCTGGTCTGATTCCAAGGTCCTTGATCCATTTTGAGTTGAGTTTTGTGCACGCGTGAGAGATATGGGTTTTATTTTTTGTTGGGTGCATATGGGTTTCCAGTTTTCCCAGCACCATTTGTTGAAGAGGCTATCTTTTCTCCATTGCATATTTTTGGCCCCTTTGTCTAGTATAAGAAAATTGTATTTATTTGGGTTTGTGTCCATGTCCTCTATTCTGTACCATTGATCTAACTGTCTATTTTGGTACCAATACCATGCCATTTTTGTTACTATTGCTTTGTAGTATAGTTGAAGTTCTGGTATTGCGATACCCCCAGCTTCATTTTTCCTGTGAAGGATTGCTTTAGCTATTGTGGGGTTTTTATTCTTCCAGATGAATTTCATGTTTGCTTGCTCTCTTTCTGTAAGGTACGTCATTGGGGTTTTAATTGGTATTGTATTGAATCTCTATAGCACTTTTGGTAGTATGGCCATTTTGACAATATTAATTCTTCCTATCCAAGAACATGGGAGATCTTTCCATCTTCTAAGGTTTTCTTTCATTTCTTTCTTTAGTGTTCTGTAGTTCTCATTGTAGAGGTCTTTCACCTATTTTGTGAGATTGATTCCCAACTATTTTATTTTTTTCGATGCTATTGTGAATGGGGTAGTTTTCCTAATTTCTCTTTCTGAAGATTCATCACTTATGTATAAAAATGCATTGGATTTATGAGCATTGATGTTGTAACCTGCTACTTTACCGAATTCACTTATGAGTTCTTAAGAGTTTTCTGTGGACAATGCCTGGTTCCTCAAGTATATACTCTATCATCAGCAAATAGGGATAGTTTGAGTTCTTTTTCCTTTTCCAATTGTTATCCCGTTAATTCTTTGGTCTGTCTAGACTGGCTCTGGCTAGCAGTTTCAAGGACAATATTGAATAGGAGTGGTGAGAGAGGGCATCCCTGCCTTGTTCCAGATTTTAGGGGGAATGCTTTCAGTTTTTCACCATTAAGAATAATATTAGCCATGGGCGTAGCATAGATGGCCTTTACAATGTTAAGGAACGTTCCCACTATCCCTATTTTTTCTAGTGTTTTGAGCATGAAGGGGTGCTGTATTTTATCAAATGCTTTTTCTGCATCTATTGAAATAATCATGTGATTCTTGACTTTAAGTCTATTGATATGGTGAATGACATTTATTGATTTCCTGATGTTGAACCAACCTTGCATCCCTGGGATGAAAACCACTTGATCATGGTGCACTATCTTTTTAATATGTTTTTGTATGCGATTTGCTAAAATTTTGTTGAGAATTTTTGCGTCGATGTTCATTAAGGATAGTGGTCTGAAATGTTCTTTCCTCGATGTGTCTCTGTCTGGTTTAGGTATCAGGGTAATATTGGCTTCATAGAATGAGTTTGGGAGGGTTCCCTCCTCTTCTATTTTATGGAATACTTTGAGAAGTATTGGAATGAGCTCTTCTTTAAAGGTTTTGTAGAACATGGCTGAGAACCCATCTGGTGCTGGACTTTTCTTTGTGGGTAGGCTTTTGATGACTTCTTCTATTTCATTACTTGAAATTGGTCTATTTAAATTGTGTATGTCCTCCTCGTTCAGTTTAGGCAATTCATATGTCTCTAGAAACCTGTTGATGTCTTCGAAATTTTCTATTTCGTTGGAGTATAGATTTTCAAAATAGCTTCTAATGATGTTTTGTATTTCAGTCGTGTCTGTTGTGATATTTCCTTGTTCATTCCGAATTTTAGTGATTTGGGTTTTCTCTCGTCTTCTCTTTGTTAGTGTGGCTAAAGGTTTATCAATTTTGTTTATTTTTTCAAAGAACCAACTATTTTTTTGTCAATTTTTTGTATTGTTTCTTTTGTTTCAATTTCATTGATTTCAGCTCTGAGTTTAACTATTTCCTGTCTTCTACTACTTTGGTGTTGGTCTGTTCTTCTTTTTCTAGGGCTTTGAGCTGTAGTGTTAGGTCATTTATTTTTTGAGTTTTACTTCTTTTATTAAATGCGCTCCATGAAATAAATCTTCCTCTAAGTACCGCTTTCATAGTGTCCCAGAGATTTTGATATGATGTTTCTTTGTTCTCGTTTAACTCTAAGAATTTTTTAATTTCCTTCCTAATATCTTCTGTTATCCATTCATCATATAGTAGCATATTGTTTAATCTCCAGGCGTTGGAGTAGTTTCTGTTTTTTACTCTTTCATTAATTTGTAACTTCAATCCATTATGATCTGATAGAATACAAGGTAGTGTCTCTATCTTCTTGTATTTGCTGAAATTAGCTTTGTGGCATAATATATGGTCTATTTAGAGAAGGATCCATGTGCTGCTGAGAAGAAAGTGTATTCGCTCTTGGTTGGATGGTATATTCTATAAATGTCTGTTAAGTCTAAATTATTGATTGTGTTATTGAGATCTATGGTTTCTTTGTTCAATTTTGGTTTGGAAGATCTGTCCAGTGGTGAGAGAGGCGTATTAAAATCACCTAGTATTATTGTGTTATGGTCTATTTGGTTTCTAAAATTGAGAAGGATTTGTTTGACATACATGGATGAGCCACTGTTTGGGGCATAGATATTAATGATTGTTATGTCTTACTGATTTATGGTTCCCGTAAGCAGTATGAAATGTCCTTCTTTATCCCTTCTGACTAACTTTGGCTTGAAGTCCACATTATCTGAAATGAGGATGGATACCCCAGCTTTTTTGCTTAGTCCATGTGCATGGTAAGTTTTGTCCCATCCTCCAAATAGTATGAGGTATCCTCTTTCTAAGAGATGGAGTCTCTGTGGCAGGCAACTATATTGTGGATCTTTCTTTTATCAATCTGCCCTAGTCTATGTCTTTTGATTGATGAATTCAGGCCTGTTAATATTCCGAGGGTTATTATTGAGATATGATTTGTATTCCAGTCATTTGACTCATTTTTATCATTTATTTATATTTTGACACAACTTGGTTCCTCCTTTATTTGACAATTCCTTCTGGATAATTCCTCCCTTTGCTGATTTGCTTCTTTGTTTTCATCTCTTCCTCATGGATTATATTGCTGAGAATGTTTTGTAATGCTGGCATTCTTTTTGTAAATTCTTTTAGCTTTTGTTTATCATGGAAGGATTTTATTTCATCATCAAATTTGAAGGCAAGTTTTGCTGGGTATAACATTCTTGGTTGGCATCCATTTCTTTCAGAGTTTGAAAAATGTTGTTCCAGGCCCTTCTAGCTTTTAGGGTCTGGATTGAAAAATTTGCTGATATCCATATTGGTTTCCCCCTGAATGTAATTTGGTTCTTTTCTCTCACAGCCTTTAAAATTCTGTCTGTATTTTGTATGTTAGGTATTTTCATTATAATGTGCCTTGGTGTGGGTCTGTTGTAATTTTGTGTATTTGGAGTCCTGTAAGCCTCTTGAACTTGATTTTCCATTTCGTTCTTCAGGTTTGAGAAATTTTCTGAAATTATCTCATTGAATAGGTTGTGCATTCCTTTGGTTTGTTTCTCTAAGCCTTCCTCAATCCCAATAATTCTCAAATTTGGCCTTTTCATGATATCCATAGTTCTTGGAGATTCTGTTCATGATTTCTTACCATCTTCTCTGTTTGTTCGACTTTGTTTTCGAGGTTAAATATTTTGTCTTCAATATCTGAGGTTCTGTCTTCCAGGTGTTCTATTCTATTGGTTGTGCTTTCTATGGAGTTCTTAATTTGGTTTATTGTTTCCTTCATTTCAAGGATTTCTGTTTTTTTTTTTTCAATATCTCGAACTCTTTATTGAAATGATCTTTTGCTTCCTGTATTTGCTCTTTTAACTGTCGATTGGTGCTATCATTCAATGCCTGCATTTGCTCTTCCATCTCATCATTCAATGACTGCATTTGCTCTTTCATCTCATCATTTGCTTCCCTGATCATTTTAATTATGTACATTCTGAACTCCCTTTCTGTCATTTCTTCTGCCATGCTGTCGTTGGATTTTATTGATGTAACATTTAGATTTGTTTGAGGAATTTCTCACTTGGTTTTCTCATATGTCAGGTATCAGTGGATGCCAGAGGATGTGCAGATTTCCTCTATGACCTTATAATGTCCCTGAAGATTGCTAGTGTATCCCCCTCTTATCCCCAGTTAAGCCTGAATCTTAGAGGAGAGGAAGGTGATAATTCGGGTTTCCACTAGGTAGCTGATATCTGGTAGGGGTGGTGTGTGTTTTGGTCTCAGAGTTGTGTGGAGTTGGTCCAGGTTTTGGGCGTGTGATTAGTGTTCGCAGTGTTGCTAGAGGGCAGAGGTGCCTCTACTTGTTGACCAGTGGTCATCCAAAGGGGAACTAGACTGCAGGCTGAGGCAATGCCTGTTTGTGCCTGTGTCTGTGGTTTTACCGTCTTTGTGGGAAAACCTCACTCGGCGGGGAAGACCCACCCAGTGGGGAGGTCTCGCTAGTCTGTTCCCCTCCTAGAGGTTCCCCTCAGTCCACAACTACCACCTGGGCAGGGCAGCCTTCCCAAGCAACGTTTCCAGGGGCCTGGACCTACCTCCTGGGCTTGGGAGCCCTGCCCTTTGCAGACGAGTCTCCTTAGGTGGCCCCTCCTCAGAGAGCTGCCCGAAGTCCTGGAACCTTCGCTCCACCCCTCAGCTGGTCTCTGTGTAGCTCTCCTGGGCCTGGGAGCCTCACCCTTCGTAGACGAGTCTCCTTAGGTTGTCCCTTCTCAGAGACGCTGCCTGAAGTCCTGGAACCTTCACTTCGCCCCTCAGCTTGTCTCTGTGTAGTTCATTCAAGAAAAGGTGCCTAGGTCCCTGGACCAGACCTTGCTATGCACCTAATCGCCTGGCTATGCGACCCGCCTCTGACCAGTCACTTGGAGCCTCGTACATATGTTCCAAGCCCCAGTGACCCGTCGCTTGTCTCTTCCTCCAGACAGCCACCCGGTGCTCTGTGTGGGCGCTTGGAGACCAAGCCACTCACTGCGTACCTCCACCTCCTCTGGGCAGTCCCCTCCCCGTTGCTCAGGCGGTTGCTGGATCCAAACAACTCGCCGCCTGGGCAGGGCAGCCTTCGCAGGCAACGTTCTCTTTCTCTGGCAGCCACTCTTTCTCTGGCAGCCACTGGAGCCCTGGCAGATCACTTCAAAACCAAGCGGTGTGTCGCACAACCTCCTTTGCAAAGTTCCCCGCTTTCTGAGTTCACTGCTCCAGCGGGGGAGGTGTCTTGCTGCCTGGGCAGGGCAGCCTTCGCAGGCAACGTTCCCAGGGGCCCGGACCTCCCTCCTGGGCTTGGGAGCCTCACCCTTCGCAGACGAGTCTCCTTAGGTTAGAGAATCTGCCCGCGGTCCTGGAAACTTCAATCCGCCATTTTTCGCTCCGCTACGCTGTCCATGTTTACCGCTCTGGCGGGGGAGGGGCGACCCACCGAGTCACTCTACTTCACAAAGTTCCCTGCGTCCTGGGGCTACTGCCCCATCGGGGACGCCTCCCCTATGGGAGAGACTCACCCGGCGGCTTTGAGTTGGTCCCAAGTCACTATCTCCTCTTTTGAATCTTGAGTCCTGGAGCAACATGAAATGCAGCCGCCCTCTAGTCCGCCATCTTGAACCTCCCCATTTTTTGTATCTTTGAGGATTTCTCAAATTTCATTGTCACTGATTTCTGCTTTCATTCAGTTGTGGCTATACATCTTGAATCATTTTCATTCTTTTGAATGTCCTTGATGCTTGTTTTACACCCAGCATTTTAACCTGGAGAAGGTTCATGGACACATGAAAATAATGTATATTCTGCTATTCTCCAGTGGAGGGTTCTACCAATTAATTCTGTTAGGTCTAGATGCTTTATCATATTTTTTAAGTTTCTATTTCTTTGTGGATCTTGTGCATAGTTTGCTTTAACTGTTATTGATAGTGAGACAGTGGAGTCTCAAAATATGTTGTAGAATATTCTCTGAACAATTCTGTTAGTTTTGTGCTTGTGAATTTGAATTAATATCTTTTTTTAACTTCTGTAAGCCTTGCTCCCACCTACATTCTTTCTTTTTGAAATTCTTTTCAAATTCATCCCATTATGTATGTCTGAAGCCTGCATATACAATTACACATGTATTGTTTGATGCAATTGATTTTTAAATCAGATAAGAGATGACATTTGTGCTTATGCTATCTTTTATAATTATATTTACTGATGCCTTTTTGTGTTTTCATGTGTATTTAAGTTATTTTCTGGAATCACAGCATTCAGTTTAAAGTAGTTGTCTATTATTTCTTATAATTTGGGTATTCTGGCAACATATTTTCAATTTCTGTTCATCTGGGAGAATGCATTTTATTTTAACATGAAATTTGCATAACAAGAATAAGCAGAGTGAAAATTTCAGTGGCATTTAGTATATTCATAATGCTAATGAAATTTCATTGATATATGAAAGATAATTTTGATGAATAAAAGATTTTTAGTTGACATATTTTTCCTCTTCAGCACCTTAAAAACAGCATCCCACTGTCTTTTGATCTCCATTGTTTCTAATGAGAAGTTAGATGTCAATCTCATTGACATTTTTGTGCACATGATTAGTCAGTTGTCTCCTGCTGCTTTCAAAAGTTCTCCTTGTTTTTGCCTTTCAGCATTTTTTGCTATGAAGTATCTTGTTGTGTGTCTCTGTGTTTATCCTACTTGGATTTCACTGTGCTTTCTTGATGTGTAGATTAATATTTTTCTTTGTATTTCAGACATTTGACCATTAATTTTTCAAATGTTTTCTTTTCATCCTCCTCTCTCCCCTTCTACGGTATCCATTATGCATAGGTTGGTTCACTTAATGATGAACACATTCCTCTAGGTCTTTTCATTTTTCTTCACTGTTTTTCTATCTTTGAATTAGGTAATTTCCCTTTATTTTTGCCTTCTTTGTTTTTTTCTCCCAATTCAAGTCTACTATTGATTACTTGTTGTAATTGCTTTCCTTTCCATTATAATTTTCAAATGCAGAATTACCATTTGACATTTTAATACTCTAACAAGCAGTTTCTATTGTCTGCATTTCCACCTGTTATATTATTCTACCTACTTTCTTTGCATTTCTCAGTGTTCTTGTCAGAACTGGGGATTTTAGTTAACATATTGCAGTATCTCTGAATACAAAGTAACTTGTTGTGACCATGTGCTTATCTATTTGTTTAGTAACTTGACTGGTGTTGTGATTTAGATGTGAAGTGTCCCCCAAAAGTTCACATGTGAGACAAAGCAAGAGAATTTAAAGATGAAATTATTGGATTAAAGGAGTTTTAACCTAATAGAGGATTAATCTCCTGATAGGGATTAATTTAGGGGTAACTATAGGAAGGTAGGGTATGACTGGAAGAGGTGGGTCCTTGTGGGGTCTGCCTTTGGAGTATATATTTTGTTCATGTTCACCAGAGCTCTCTGCTTCCTAGTGTGATGTTTTGAGCCACTTTCCTCCACCACACTCTTTGCCATGATGTTCAGCCTCACTTTAAGCCCTAAGGAGTAGAGCAGACTGTTTATGGACTGAGACCCCTGAAACTGTGAGCCCGAAAGAAATTCTTCCTCCACTAATTGTTCTTGTCAGGTCTTTTAGTCATAGCACCAAAAAAGCTCACTAAAACAACTAGACAATTTTAGTGAAGACCAATGTTGTGAAGCATACTGCAGATTCCTTGATATTGCGCCTCTGAAGAAGGAACTATAAGCAAGCATAGTCTTTTGACTTGACCAACATCATTTAAATGGGATCCCAGTCTCTATCTTTTTCTAGTTTCTGGGTTAAAATGCCTGCCTCTTTTATTACCATATACAGCTATTAGGCTATCCTAATGCCTACCATTGCTCCATTGTGTTCCAAAGGGTTTTGGATTATAAATTATTACACAGTTTTAGCCAATTACATTTATGTTCCTTTGTAGGAATGGTTTTTTAGGTCAGTGTTTGAAATCTGGTCTGATAGTAAGAGTTTTTGGTTTGGTTTTTTTCTGTTTCTTTTCCTGATCCTTACTAGTACAGTAGCTGATATATGGTTTATTGTGGTGCATAATCTTGCTTTCATGGAGTTACATGATCCTTTTAATTTCTTGCCACCAAAATACTGGGCTTGAACTTTCCCCTATTATTCCACCCAGAGTCATTCCTTTGGATAGAGCTTCAGAACCTCCTATTCCCATGGACTGTCTGTGCCCCTGGGAAAAATTTGGGAGCCACTTATCCACAACGGGATATAGGAACAATGTTTTTTCTCAAAGTGACATAGCTGCCTTACAAGAATGCTGGGCAGTGGTAGCATCTCTGGTTCTCATAGCCTGACTTTTCTGGTGTAGAACCACTCTCCTATGAACCAGTTGAATAGTAGTAACATAGAATTCTTGGTTTTCTACATCTGAGACAGATATTCCACTTTATGATAGGGGTCTTGGGGAGGAAGGAAGACCCAGTTGTCTTGACTGCACCTACCTGGAATAAAGATTCTGAAAATGGGACTATAGTGAAGGAGGAAGAGAGACTGTATGACTTTGTTGGGGTACAAACAGCCCCAAACTGGGATCTGGGGGAAGAAGAAGCCCTACCTTTTTGTCTACATCTGTGAGATAAGGCTTCTAAAATATGGAGAAAGAGGTAATGGAGAAGGAGTAAGTTATGCCACAAACTCTTATAGTTTTTATTGGGATTTAGTGTATTTTCTTGAATTAATGTCACCCTAGTGGTTGTGTTCCTTTAGTACAAATTGTAGCAAATTTAATTGATTGCATTCAGAATAATTCATAACATTAAAATAGTTATTTTTCCTGGAAAGAGGGTTTGCCAAGCTTCTCACTAAAACATTTTAGAAGTTCCATCTCTTTTGATGATTTATTTTAGGGGAGTAAGCTTATATTAACATCAGTAATGGAAATGATGTCATTCTAGAAATACTTGATTGTCAAGGTGGCAAACAAAGATACCATTTACACATTATACTGTACCAGATACTATGCTATGTAACTTAAATTCAAGCTTTTATATTACTTTTGTAGTTTGCTTTTTTGTTTGTATATTTTGTTGTTGTTTTTGTTGTTGTTTTGAGTTGGGGGTTTCCTTATGTTGCCCAGGCTGGTCTTGAATTCATAATCTTCTTTCCTCAGCCTTCCTAACTACTGTGAAGACAGGTATGCACCACTGTTATTGGCTCAATCTTTTATTACCTGGTTTCCTCTTTCTATTTTCCAGTATTGCCACTTTCCCCTGGCATCTACATTCCTAATACAAGTGAAAAAATTTCAGTAATTTTATTAACATAGTTTCATGTATTTATTTCTTTAAATACCTTCTCATTCTTGTTTTATGAGTAGTCTTTCCTCTTTGTTAGAACTTAAACATATCCCTCATTGCTAAATCTAAGCATTGGGCGTTTCTGCAACCCAATAAGATAAGTCCCTTCATTATCTCAGCACATTTTATATAGCTATCTTATTACAAACACTGATTTAAGATTCCATTTCTTTGCAACAGAAGAATTTCATTGAAAAAAGGACTTTTGTTCACAT
>JAHUXG010023829.1:0-25550 GCA_020740815.1 Sciurus niger
GGTTCTCTTGATGGAGCAAGTTCTGATGACATGGTGGACTGAGAGGAGTCTCCGTTTCCTGATTTGCAAGATGAGGGGGACAGTTGTCTCTAAGGCTGCTCTGGCCTCTGGTGCAGATGACCAGATGCCCGCTTTGCCTGGGAAGGTCTCATTTACACTTGCTGACAGGCCATCCTCCAGGGTCACCCCCACTCCCAAAGACGTCCCTGTTTGCATGGCACTGTCACATTCCCTCCTGCGGTTCCACTGCTGGAACAAACCAAGCCAGCAGCCCACCCTAGCTCTGGCTTTCCAGGTGCAGAGGCCCATACCTTCCCTTTATTATTTAAACCAGTTTGGATACCTGCTGCTTGCACCTTCCTAGTCTGCTGAAGTGGTTTTCTAAGGTCACAGGGCGGCACAGCTTAGCATCTTGGGCTTCTCGCTGAATGAAACAGCATGTGAAAGCATCCGGCACTGAGCACACTCAGGCAAGCCTCAAGAATTAGGTTTCCCTTCCTTCCCTATTGGACTCGAAACAATTTCAACAACATCATTGGAAATTAGATTTCCAGACTGCTCATGGAGAGACGCACTCCTTAGTCTGGACTGTTGGGGCTTTTTCAAGTCATTGCATGACTTGGGAAACATTACTACGATGCCCTTATTCCCCCCGAGATGGGATAAGTGTCGCATGACCCGTTTGGAATTCAGAGGAGCACTTGAACGTGGGGTGTTGGGTGTGAGATTGGGAGCCCTTGGGTCCCTTCAGGTTTGAAGAAGGGCTTTTGCACTGTTCCGCTTGCCACTTGGGACACACAGGAGCACAGACAGGGCCCCTTCCCAGGTAGACAGGCAAAATTCTCCACAGTGTGATTCGGGGACCCAGGCTCCTCCCGCAGGGTGGCTGGAGTTCACACCCTGCCCTGTGTCCCACAGGGACTTGAAGGAGCAATGCCAAGGGCCTCTCCTTTCCCTGCCCTCCACCTGGACCACAGTTGGGCCTCTGTTCTGAGCGCAGGAGGGCACATGGGGCTGTGACCCCCACCCAACCTGCAGAAACCAGGCGGTTTCCCATCACATTTCAGCAGCGGCATCTGGGAGCCGTGGAAGCTGTGGCACCCCCTTGGTGGCAGGAGCTCAGGCAGCTCAGGGAGGCCCGGGCAGGACATGTGCTCTCGTCCTGGTTCTCGCAGCCCCTGCGGGTCTGTCCACCTCAGTGTGTCCTTCCACCGCCTGTTTCAGAGGCTGGTCAGGCTCCACAGGCCTCACCAGGTGCCACAGGGTCCAGGCCCTGCTCTCAGCCATGGCCAGTGAGAAGCGAAGAGTGGACACCGAGAGCTAGGTGGCTGCCTGCTGAGAGGGTCACACAGCACTCCTGGTCACTCTGTGGCAGGGCCCCTCAAGGCCACTGCAGGACGTGAGGGGCCAGCACACACCCTGGGTGGGGAAGGTAAAGCAGGAGGTGACAGCTGAGGGTCTCCGCCACCCTGCCCTGAGACCAGACAGTCAGGAAGCCCAGAAGACCCCCTTGCCAGCCTGCAAGGCCTGAGCATGCCGTCCTCCTGGTCCCCGCCACCGTTGTGCCCTGAGGCTACCCCAGGGCACCCAGACTAAGCCCAGACTGAAAGGCCCTGTCTAACTCGCCTTCACTCCCAGAGTGGGGGCCAGCATGCCCTGGGAACCAAGAACACAGCGACAGGTGGGGACATGGTCACGTTCCAGACACTTCTGCTCCAGGACGTCAGGGTGAGGAGTCAGCCTCTTTTCCCAGGCCCCAGGTGTCCCGGACCCTCTGCCAGCAGCTGATGGACCCTTGTAGGGCCACGCTCGTGGGACACAGAGCACAGGTGCTCGCGGCGTCAGTGCACATGGGCTTGCGTCCCCCGGCTGCTTGGCTCCCTCGTCCCCGCCTTTCCTCCAGGGAGCTGTGGCTTTGAGTAAGTGGGCACCACACTGTCTGGGACCCTCACCCAGCTCCCAGGCCACGAAGGACCATGCAGCTGGTGGCTCCTCTCTCTGAGCTCCGCGTCCCACACGCCACTGGGACGACCTCACAGTAACCAGCTCCTCCTGTGCCTGGAGAGCCTGTCCCTTCTAAGCAGATTCACAGAACACAAGAGCGGGCCCTTCTCCGCAGAGGCTGGACAGGGCCTCCCTGTCAGAACACAGTCCCTCAGTTACTGCTTATCGTCAAGGACAGGCTTGAAACGCATCCCTTGGCCTGTGCAGGGCCCCTCCTGGTGTCGCGGGAGTGCCAGTCCTGGCATGAGCCCGTGTCACTCCCCTGGCATGAGGGGGTGTCTCCTATCATGTCCTCCAAGCTGTGCTCAGGGAGGCCACAGGGGACCCCAGAGGGCTGGGGCCATCTCTCTGTGAGGGAAGGGGGCAGTTGTACAGCAGGCCTGTGGGGAGTTCAGGGACGCCACCGAGGGGCCATTCGCAGGCAGAGTGTCCATGTGGGAAGGAGAGTGGCAGAGGGCGTGGGAGAGTCCAGGTTCAGTGACCCCACACAGGGGGCGTCACGTAGGCTCAGGGGCCAGGCTGCCGGTCTGGCACTGTGACTCCACTCACCCACGGAGGGCCGTGGGCAGTGATGTGGCCACCTGTGCACCTGCTCACTCCTCCATGGCAGGGATGGTGGGGCTGGGGCCTGGGGGCCAGTGTAGCGGGAAGTGGGGCAGCAGCAGGGTGGGCCACATGGGTCTGTGGTCACGCCAGCACCCGCCCAGGCATGTCCAGCCCAAGAAACACGCAGGGTTCCTCGTCTTTCCATCACACAGTGTTGTCCAGGGCACAGTTGAGGGTGGGACTCCAGGAGCTGCTCGTGATCATCCTGGTATGCAGGAGCCCTCACGCCGTGTCAGTCGGGACTAAGCTCTGGTGGTGGTGCATTTGATTCCCGACTCTCAGACATGCACGTGTGGGTGTGCCCGCTTCACAGCTGAGGGAGCGAAGCCTCCCAGCGGTGAGTCAAGGGCTGAGCTGGACTGGAACGTGGGCCCAGCTGGTTCAGGGGTGAGTGTTTCACACACCAGGACCAGAGACTGAACCCTGAGAGGGAAAATGTGGTTGAAGATTAGTCGGGGCATTCGGAGCACCGAGCCTAGGTTTGGAGGACTCTGCAAGTGAACGCGTCTGCGTCACTGTCACCCAGCTTAGGTTGCACCCTGACAGCACCTCAAAGGCCATCCTAGGCTACCCGGCTGTCACCCCACATGGGAGACCCCATCCTGAGCACTCTCGTGAGAGGGTTCTGGTCACTCAGGAGCCGTCCAAAACACAGTCCCAGCCAGCAATCTCCCTCCTGTCCAGAGTCCCAGCCTCGTGTCCAGCTGCGAGGTTTGCTCAAGCCAGCAGTGACAGCTCCTGACCATCCCTGTCTGTTCCTTGTGAAAGGGATGGGGGCTGGACCTATTGACTCTCAGGGCATTTCTTGTTTCTTGGGGATTACTGGGGACTCCAAAGAGCGTTGTTGTGTGTCTGGGTCATTCATTCATTTATCTATTTGTGGTGCTGAGGACTGAACCCAGGACACTCTGCCAGCTACATTGCAGCCCTTTTTACTTTTTATTTATTTATTTATTTTTTATCCACCTACACATTGTCCGCCTTAGCCTGCAGACCACCCACAGACCACCAGCAGATCACCCGCTGCCTGCTGTTTGTTGCCTGGAAGTCCATTTGTCACAGTACCCACAGGTGAGGTACTAGAAGCCTTCAGGGACACTAAAAGACTGCAGGGAAGAATCTGTACTGCCTCAGATATGAAAGGAGAGAGGGAAGGCAGGCAGGAAGTGCGGGTATAACAGGAGCTCCTGCCTGCAAAACGCTCTGAGAACCTTAGCCAACCAGGCCAATGGGGAGAGCCAGAGCAAAGATTTCCCAGCAGAGCAGTCTGCTAGACAGAGAATCTGCTGGAAGAAGGCACAGGAGACCTGGCCTCAGCATGAAGACTTTTTATTTTGAGGTAAAAGTTGCTGAGGCTGCTTTGAACTTGGGATCCTCCTGCCTCAGCCTCCTCGGTTGCTGGGACTACAGGCGTGCGCCACTGCACCTGCCTCTGACTATTTTGTTTTGTTGCATCTGTGAATATTTGCCTAAATGTCAACAAAACTGAGGAATGTTTAAAAACATCGATTTATTAGTTCATTTGGAATTAAATCCATTACATGCTGATATAAGTCACATTTTTAGTAAAAAGCAACTGTGTTTTCAAAAGGCAACAATGGGGGCCTACCTCTGTGTGTCTCCCTTAACAAAGGAGCCAGTTCTCCATCTTCCTCTAGTCCCCTGCGGTTCTGCATGGCCTACAGCCTTCAGTCTGCTTCACATCCTGTGGAGCCTCTTAGTGTTGTGAAGGCTGGGTGGCTCCTGAGAACCCCTCAGAGGGTGGTGGGGTCTGGGGGTCCTGGTCTCCCGCCGAGACCTCTGCTGAACGTGCCTTTGCTGTGTGGTCTGACGGCGACATTCACAGGTTGGGTCTGCGACTAGAGATCTGTGGACTCTTGCACCCTTTGGATGTGCCCTGCCCTTTCTTTACGAAGCCACTCCCTTGGTCTCTCAGGCCACAAGCCCCTTCAGCCCTAGCTCTCTCAGAGCCTCTCTGCACAGCCTTCAGGGCAGATGGATCTCCAGGAACCTGGAGCCAGGCTCCTCTCCAAAGTCACCCTGCCTGCTCAGCTGTGGCTCTGATCAGAGCTCTCCAGTGAAACCGAAGCCCCAGGTACACAGAGAGCTCTGCAAAGGACACTGTCTAGAAATGGACTCCCGCAGCAGTGGCAGCCAGGAGGGGCCACGACCTGCAGTCAGGGAGCCAGAGACCTGGAAGGTCGGGTGTGGCTCACTTGGAGTCCAGTCCGAGACTGGTAGGTGGGGGCCCAGACTGAGGCCCAGGCCTGAGAGCTGGACAAGGTAGGGAGAGGGGCTGGCCAAGTGCAGGAGCCCAGGGCCAAAGTCAGGAGCTCCGACAGCCGAGGGCAGGAGACAGGCATCCGGGCTCCAGAGGAATGGACTGTGGACTGGTCCTTCCTCAGCCTTTTCTCTCCGTTCAGCCCTCAGAAGACAGGATGGTGCCACGCTGTGGACATATGGCCGAGGAATTCGCATCCCCAGGAGTCCTTTCTTGAACTCTCTGTTTCCAGATTTATCACTTCAACTACCCCTGAGCTGCGCTCTCTGGGAAGCCATTTCCCACCAGGTTTAAGGTGATTTTAAAATTGTTACTGAAATTTTCTTTTTGTTCAAAGACTGAAACTCAGCAAAAGCCTTTCAGTTACTTTAACAAGGTCTGCTAAAGAATGTTCTGGAAGGAGGGAGCAAAGAACTTACAGGCAACGGAGAGGGAATGCAGGGTCTTCTAAGCAGGAAGGACCCTGCGTTTCTCAGCTCCTCTTGAATGAGAGAACACGGAGATTTTTAAAAAGCTGTTATTTATTGAGTGCTTTCCAAGTACTGGACATTACTCTAAGCCTTATATGTGCAAGTTTAGATCATATGAACCTTGTAAAGCAAAACACCACAGGTCAAAGTAATCACGTAGAGTCAAACCAAGACATCTCTTCATTTCCTGCAAGTCCGTGAGATAGTTGGTAATGTCCCCATTTTACAGAGGAAAAAAACGAAGTTTGACGAGATCGAGTGACTGTGCCTCAGCCATGTAGAGAGAGAGGCAGGAAAGGATTCAGGTCCAAGTCTCTCCGGCTTCACAATTTGTGCGTGAAGTTGCCGTGACGTGGTGCTCGTATTAAGCAAGTTGATTTTTGAGAGGGGCTGAGGTTGATTCCTGACACCCAGTGATGGTTATATAAACAAGGTTATATGGAAATGACCTAGAAAAACTCGTCATTCCGTCGCTGACTACGCACTCTATCCTGCTCATTTATTCAACATAAATCCTCCATGTTGGACGACATTGAGGATTTGCCAGTAAGTCTGCCCACGTCCCGCGTCTCCATAAACCACCCAGGGACCCAGAAGCCCTCTGAGCATCCTCCAAAGCTCACAGTCCATGGCTTCCTGTGCAAAGAACCGCCCTCAAGGCTGGTTAGCTCTGGGTCTATGTAAGATGTGGACGCCTTCACACTGCAGGACTACAGAAAGGTGAAGACAGAAAGTTCTAGGAGAACCCATGGTCCCATGTGCTCTCACGGCAGAGCCAGCTGGTGGCCTCTGCGCACCCAGAAGGCCCTGGGTCATGGCTGGTGTGTCGTGAGGTGGGCAGTGGCTCCAGGCCACCCTGTCGCTGGGCCACCCCCTTTCCTTCCTGCTCTTCCAGCCCAGCTCCTCTCTGGCTCCGAGTTTCCAAGTCGGCTGGCTGGGTCACTCACTCATTCTTCCCACGGTGACTCCAGAGGCTTCTCCTTACCACCAGGGGCCGCTGCCCACATGCCACTACCTTGGGGACACCATCCTGCTGCCGGTGTTGTCTTGTGGCAATGGCACGGCCCAGGTGTATCACGCCATCTCTCTGTATCTGCTTCTACTTTGCTGCACCACCGCATGTCCATCCGTACTCTCTCTTACCAGGGGCCTCAAGATTCTTGCTCTCCACTCTGTCCCCATGGCATAGAAAAGCCCCAAAGTAGGAGCTCAGTGCCTGTTTGCTGACAGAAAAGTGCAAAGTGTGCTTGTCCATCTCCCGGAGGATCTGAGAAGGGGTGGGGCGAGCAGAGCCCCTTCCTGATGCCACGCGGTGGCCTTTTGTGAATCACTGCCTGGAAAGAGGCCCAGAGAGGGCAGATATGAGGCAGGACCTTAAGTCTCAAAGAGAGCACAGTTCCGTGGGGATGGCCCAGGAACCCACAGCGCCTCCCCCACCACCTGTCCCCAGCAGGGGAGCCCACCAGCTGGCAACCTTCTGTCACCATAGGTCTGGCACACTCTACTGTGCTGCTGGGCACAGGTGACACCCTTGAAACATAGCTACTGCAGAGAGGAACCGAATTTAATTGGTTGAAGTTTGAATTATTTAAATTTAAGTATCCCCATGAGGCTAGGGGCCACCATATTGGACAGTGTGGCCATGACCAGCCTGTTAAGCCAAATCAGAACCAGGGCACAGTGGTCCAAAATCCAGACCTGAAGTCAGGCCACCGGGCTCCAGTTCCAACTATGCATCTGAGTGGATTTCCTCGTTGCCCTGTGCCTCAGTTTCCTCATCTGCTGAATGGGGGCATGGCAGTCCTCATCCAATAGAGTCGGGGAGGACATACCTAGTTGGTATATACAGAGCATGTAGGAGGGCACACTGGACACAGCAGATGTGAGCTCCATTCTGAATTGAGTTTAGGGACAGTGACGATGGCTACCCTGTTGATTTTTCATGAAGTTTCCAGACCTGTGAGCCCAGGCGTCTGGGCATGAGGGAGCGTCTATGGAGAAGGCCCCGTGGGGTTTGTGACCACAGACCAGCCGCCAATGTGGGATCCCTTTACCTGGTAGATCTGGTGGCTCCCCAGGGGTCACCTCACCTTGGGCACTTGGAGCAGGAGAGCCTGAGCAGGGCCTGGCTGTGTGTCCACTGGTTCCTGTCCAGGGCTGGCTTGAAGCACAGGTGGGGGACGGTGGGTACTCCAGCCTCCCCCATCGTCACAAGGCTGGACTTGGCCTTGGATCTCCCAACATGTGCTGTTCACTGTCCAGGCTCCTCCCTCCGCAGACCTGGAGAAGGCAGGGTGGGCCTGCCACGCGTCCACCGCCTCTGCCACCCCTCACCCCAGATCCATCTCTCTCCTGCCTGCCCACCACCATCAGGAAGCAAAAGCAGCCATGCCCAGGCCAGCCCCAGGGCAGCGTCGCCTGCGCCTCATGGTGGAGTGGCAGCCGAGCTCCAAGCCACAGCCCCGCCTGCCCCCCAGAGCTGAGAGCCCCAGGCAGCCCAGAGGTTCCTGCTCACCACGGGCTGCCCTCTCTGTGCTCTGGCCAGGGTCAGGGCCACCTCTGGAGCAGGATGTACCTCAGGGAAGGATAGAGGCTCAGGACCACCTGTGTCCCAGGCCAGCCCTGCCTCAATGCAATATACCTCCCGCTCACCAGCGCTCCTCAGAAGCCCGTGCCCAGAATGACTGCCACACCTTCCTGCCTCCAGGAAAGCAGAATTTCTAACTAAGTACAGAGAAGTGGAGTCAGACACTGCTGCAAGATTTCTGTTCATCAGCAACTTTAGGGAAACGGGAGCCTTGGATGAATCCCAAGAAGCTTCTCCATCCTGCATTTGAGGTTGTGCTTCATTCCAAACCTTGCGACCTCTCTGGCTTCTGTGCTGGAGTCTCCATCCACTGGCTGGGGCAGGATGCATGGGGACACTAGCTCCCAGGAGAGTCGGTTGCAACCAGGCCCCCCGAACAAGAGGATGCAGATGATTCTAGTGCTGAGTTGCAGAGAAGCCCTTGGCTCTGGCACAGGGTGGGATTTAGCCTGCTGGAGCTGCCAGGCCAGGGAACAGACCAGATTCCACACTGGGGCAGTGGCCAGCTGAGCACGCCATGGAGGCAGGCAGCAGATCCTGAGTGGAGCTTCCCAGGCACAGAGGACAGCTCTCAGCAGCCTGTGTCGTCCAGTGTCCTGCACCATGCAGTTTCAGGACTGTGCTGGGCTGCCCTCCGAGCTGTGTTAAGCTCTCCCTTTTATTAGGCTCCCTGAACTGATGATGTCATGACACGGCCCATCAGCCCTTAATGAAACCATGGCTGCAGCGTTAAGCTCCCCTACACCATGGAAGTCAGGACTTGTAGCGGGGGGTAATCCTGAGGGGCTGATGCAGGATGAGCCAGGACACTGATGGATCTTGAGCAGTCACTATGACTCTCGGAGGAGGACCAAGACTCGGCGGTGCTGGGCTGCAGAGGGCTTCAGGGTATGAGGAGCAGAGAGCCAGCTGGAACCCCAGCCCTGGGCACCTCTGGGTGTGACGCTACCTGAGGTTCACTGCAAATGCAGTTAGCTCAGATGAGGTCACACCAGAGTGGAGGGGTCCTAATTGGATATGACTGGCCCTTAGAGGAGGGTCATGGAAAGACCTGGGGTACATAGGGACACCACATGATGACTTGCACAGCGTGCAGCCTGCGACCCCCACAGCCACAGAGCAACAGGGACCATTGGCAGCCAGTACCAGTTGGGCCTCAGCTGCACACAGCAGGCCTGAGCCCCCAGAGCCAGCCCTGGCGATACCACGGTCTCCAGGACCGTGAGCAGAAGCTTGGGTCGTCTTGAACACCCAGTCTGTGGAGCTTTGCCACAGCAGCCACGGAAGCTCACCCCCAGGGTTGGGTTCGACCTCCTCGAGGGGAGCCTGGGCCGGCCTCGCACAGGCAGCCCGAGGGCAGTGTCCCTCCTCTGAACCCCATCTTATCTTCCCTTCGGCGGCGACTGCCAACTGGACATCAAAGGCATTTTCTGTTTCGATTTACTCTGTGTGGACCCAGCGCAGAGCTGGCTGTGCTGGGAAAGTCCAGCACCAGGGAGATGACTGAGCAGCAGTGCAGCGGAGGCCTTCAGGGAGACCCGGACTCTCCCAGGCTCCTCGGGTGGAGCTCGCCTTGGGTTCAGGACAGCAGTCTAGAAGGCCCTCAGGGAAATGCAGTGGGGAAGTCGCTCTCTTCCTGTTAGAGGATGTCACCTGCCTGCTCAGAGCGGCCCATGCAGCGAAGATGTGTGTGGCTTTACCAGCAAACACCCTGGTTGCCTCCATGTGAGCCTGTGCCACCTCCCCCAGAGTTGAGCCAATGGACTGGCCTCAGCAGCACCCTGAGCTTTTAAAAAAAAAAAAACACGTGTACTAAAGAAAAATTTTAATTTCCATCATCTGACCAACCAGGGGCCCAAGATATCAGGGTCCTCCCAGCTCCTAGTTTGTGTCACGCACAGGCAGCTCTGAAGCTCTAACTACATCTTATGATGCTCGTGGGCTCATTGGAAGTGAGATAGGAGCAAGTCAGTCATCGATGCCGCTAGTGACTCTTCACGTAGTTGCTGGTGGACGTCTTTCGATCTTAACGAATCGGGCTTGGCCTCAGTTCACTTGTGATCAACGACAAAACCTAGAGCAGAAACATGGAGGAAAACACACCTCTGTCCCGGGTTGGGGAAGCTGGGTCGGCCTAGAGGACCGGTGAAGCCCCTCATCCATGGGGCCCATGCCCTTGTGTTTTAAGGTGCTCGGTGGGTTGTCCCACGGATGCAAGTGTGTTTTAAATGATTCTCATGCAACACATTTTCAGTCTTTAAGGAAAATCTGCAAATCTCACTTAAGTTGTATCCATTTTAATCCAAGCTGCATTTGTTTATTTATTAAAGTGGTTGATCATTGTATGGTTCAGGCATCAAAAGACAAAAAGGGACACAAGCGAGCTTTCCTTATACCCGGACTCCCCAGTCCTTCCTGCATGTGCCCGAGCCCCTCCTTGAGGCTCTGCCTCCTCCCCGCTGCACTCCAAGAATTCAGTCGCCAATTTACAGCCTGGCTTCACATGCCTCCTGCTGTCACCAGAGGCTGTCAGGAAGGATCTCTGTCTCAGGCTTTTTTGCTGGGCAAATGCAGACCTGGGGTCCCTCACTGGCTGTGAGCTGGGCCCCTGGACTGACGGTCACGCACCTCGCACGGCCCGTGCTCCTGCCCGGGGCTCTCCCTGCACCCCATCAAGGCAAGCAGCATGTCAGGTCAGGAGACTGGTTTGCTGGCAAGTTGTGAGTGTATGTTTAAGATAAGTCGCCCTGTGTGTCCACGGCGTGACCCTGAGTTGTCTGATTCCTGCAGACAATTTTACTATTATACTCTATGACTCACCAACTACTCTCCAAGGAATATACCCAACTGAACTGCAGCCATACAAACACAAAGCAACAAGTACAAGAAGGCTCGTAGTATCACTACTCATGAGAGCTCAGGGAAGGAAACAATTCAAATGCCTGTCAAGAGTAAAATGGGGGCTGGGGCTGTAGCTCAGTGGTAGAGCATTTACCTAGCATGAATAAGGCACTGGGTTTGATCCTTAGCACCACATAAAAATAAATAAAATACAAGACCATCTACAACTAAAAACTATTTTAAATAAAGAGGAAAATAAATACATACAAGTGGTATATTCATGCACCGGAATACTATTTAGCAATGAGGATAAACTGAAATGTTTCTACAAACAATAATATGGATGGCTTTCACAGACAAAGTTGAACAAAAGAACCAGCACAACAAGGTACACACACTGCATGATTCCATCTACACATCAATCCAAAAAGAAACAAAACTGATCTATAGTGATTATTTTGGGGGAGCTATTGGTTGTACAGAAGGTCCAAGGTGATTTCTAGGTTGCAGGTAATGTTTTTATTACTGAATCTGGGTACTTATATAGCTGTTCCCTTTGTGCCCCTTCACTTAAGCCACGCAGTTCCAACTGTATTGGTTATTTGATTGCATTATCATGTACAGACTTTTTTGTACACATAAACTCTAATAAAATTTACTTGGGGAGAAATACATATAATGGAATCAACAATGTAAGCAGGAGTTATGATCTTGAAGATGCTAAATCTGTAGCCTCCAATTCACAATAAATATATAATAAACATGAATGTCTACACGTCAACTACCAAAGCTACATATTTCAGACTGGAGATGTAGCTTAGTGGTAGATTGTTTTCCCAGCATGCACAGGATCCTGAGCTAGATACTCAGCACTAAAAAAACAAGTAAGTAAGCAAGAAAAACAAACAAATAAACTTTATAACTTTTCTAAAGTATAAGTTACAGGTTATAAAAGAAAGTTGCATTGATCATACAGGATTTTAATACACATCTCAATCCAAGACAAGTGCACAACAATTAAGTAACCACAGGCTGAGCATCTATTAGGTCTCAAAAAGAAAGATCATGAAATGCCAAATTTAAAAAACCACAACACAGCAAAATTATATTGCATAGAGTTGCTTGGAAGATGGTGGATTAGAAGAAGGGCTCTGAATTTCAACAGTGGACAATAAAATCACAGAGGCTCAGAAATTCAGGTTCTTTGAACATAGAAAAAAAATGTGTTAGAGATGTGCCAGCTTTGGCAGTCAGCAAGGCCTGTTCCCTGCAGAAGGGAGGGGTAACACAGGCATAAAAAGAAAATATCTGGCATGAGAGATCTATGGCACAGACAGGACAAGCCAGGGAGGCTGATCTTAACGACTGAATACAGTGTGCCAGCTGATTGGAAAGTGCTCCGAACCTCCCGGCTAGCAAGCAGCACTGAGGCGGCAGCCATTCTGAAGAGCCCTCATGGCAACTCTGGGCAGCAAGACTGCAGTTCATAATAATGTTATGGCCTATCCCAGCAAATGTCTGTCATGAGGTCTCAGTGTGTGCCCAGTGTGACTGAAAAAGCAGAGGATTGTGCCCGGGGGATCCAGAATGGGGATTACTGAGGGGAGAGAGGCTTGTGTTTCTTCATTGATGGCCACTCGTTCAGA
Organism: Sciurus niger; assembly: GCA_020740815.1. Taxonomy (NCBI): domain Eukaryota; kingdom Metazoa; phylum Chordata; class Mammalia; order Rodentia; family Sciuridae; genus Sciurus; species Sciurus niger. The sequence goes on from JAHUXG010023829.1 coordinate 12,436, forward strand.
GTGGGACAAGGTCAGAAACTGATCTGGCAGGCCAGGTTTACCCTCCCGGTCTGATCCTGGGAAGTCGACATCCATGACAGTGGATTAGGGCTTACATTCCTCACCATGCAACTGAAATTTTCAGAAGGTCCCTGAGACCCAGACATCCAGCCGAGATTGGCATCTTCCCAGTAACAGGGAATGGGATCGAATCTCTGGAGTAAATACCACCCTACAAAGTTCCAAAGCAAGGTCAGAACTAAATCCCAGCAGCTGGAATTTTTCACTTCGAACTCTGCATTAGCCCTGCTCTGGGAGCACATCGACCTAGTCTGTCCAGGAAAACTCTAGTTGTGAGTACTCCCTGCTCTGCCCTACTTTATACTGTGAGACAAGAGCCGAGAGCTCCTACAAGCAGCCCTGGTCCAGGCCACATCAGCTGGCATTTGGGTTAGAAACACAAAGAGGTCAGATTTAACCACAACAAGCCCTTGAGATAGGGGCACAGACCCCAAGAAGAAACAGAAAGAAGGGCACAAAGGCGGTGAACATCTATCTTTGTCAATAGTGTTGACTGTGGCAGAAACAAGTTCTTCATTTTTCATTAAGAATCATATTCTGGGGGCTGGGTTGTGGTTCAGTGGTACAGCACGTGCCTAGCATGTGTGAGGCACTGGGTTCAATTCTCAGCACTGCATATAAATAAATGAGCAAAATAAAGGTATATCAACAACTAAAAAAAACTGAAAAAACAAAACAACAAAAAGAATTATATTCTGGGCTGGGTTGTAGCTCAGTGGTAGAGTGCTTGCCTAGCATGTGTGAAGCACTGTGTTCGATTCACAATCAAGGCATTGTGTCCATCTACAAAAAAAAAAAATAAATAAAAAGAATTATATTCCTATTTTTTCTTTTTTATTCTGTGTGTGTACTTGCTGCATTGATTGGTTTTCATATTATTTTTATTTTTATCATTTTTCTTTCTAGTGTTAGCTTTGTTTTGACTTTGGAGTGATAGTTTTTTTGTTGTTGTTGTTTTGTTTTAGTTGTAGATGGACACAATACCTTTATTTTTTTATTTTTGTGTGGTGCTGAGGATTGGACCCAGTACCTCACACATGCTAGGCAAGTGCTCTACCACTGAGCTATAACCTCAGCCCCATGATAGTTTGTTTAGTGGGTTTGGGTTTGTTTTGATTTTTTAAAGGGTTCTTACCCTTTTGGGGGGGCAGGGGTACCAGGGATTGAACTCAAGTACACTCAACCACTGAGCTATATCCACAGCCCTATTTTGTATTTTATTTAGAGACAGGGTCTCACTGAGTTGCTTAGCAGCCTTACTTAAAAAAAAAATTTTTTTTAGTTGTAGATAGATACATGCCTTTATTTTATTCACTTAATTTTATGTGGTGCTGAGGATCCAACTCAGTGCCTCACACATGCTAGGCAAGTGCTTTACCGCTGAGCCACCACCCCAGCCCCAGCAGCCTCACTTTTCTTGAAGCTGGCTTTGAACTCCACACCTTCCTACCTCAGCCTCCTGAGCTGCTGGGATTACAGGCATGTGCCACCTCACCCAACTTACCTTTGTTTTTGTTTCTCTTGTTCTTCCTTTTCTTCCCCCTCTAATAGTCAAATTGTATTGAGAGTGGTGACAGAATGGGACAGCAATGACTGAGGTTGGGGGTCTCTGATGACCTCATGGCAGTGGTGTATCTGATGCCTGGGAATGTTTCTATGCAAGGCCTTGTACAAGATGCCTAGTTGCTATGGTAACACCCTGCCTGAGGAAGTTCTGTGCAAGGAGTCTTATCAGCTTCAACCTTGATCTCAGGCACGCAGCTCCCAGGGATAGAGGAATTCTCATGCTAGACAACCACAATGGTTCACCAGCTCCGCTACTCCTGAGCCTTCGGCCTTAACAGTGACTTTAAACAATGGGCCTCCATGAGCTCTATAGAAAGTTCCTAACAGTGCACACTGCATCTTATAGAAGAAAAAGTAGGTCCAAATCTTCACCTTTTTGGCTTAGGATCAGACTTCCTTAACAGGACTCCCATAGCACAAGAAATAAAAGCAAGAATCAATAACTGGGATAGATTCAAACTAAAAGCTTTCTCTCAGCAAAGGAAACTATCAGCAATGTGAAGAGATAGCCCACAGAGTGGGAGAATATCTTTGCCACTCATACTTCAGATAGAGCACTAATTTCCAGAATATATAAAGAACTCAAAAAAAAACTACACGAAGAATACAAATAACCCAATCAAGAAATGGGCTAAGGATATGAACAGACACTTCACAGAAGATCTACAAGCAATCAACAAACATATGAAAAAAATGTTCACCATCTTTAGTAATAAGAGAAATGCAAATCAAAACTACACTAAGATTCCATCTCACCCCAATTAGAATGGTGATTATCAAGAATACAAGCAACCATAGGTGTTGGAGAGGATGTGGGGTAAAAGGTACACTCTTACATTGCTGGTGGGCTGCAAATTAGTGCAGCCACTCTGGAAAGCAGTGTGGAGATTCCTTAGAAAACTTGGAATGGAACCACCATTTGACCCAGCTATCCCACTCCTTGGCCTATACCCAAAGGACTTAAAATCAGCATACTACAGAGATACAGCCACATCAATGTTTATAGCTGCTCAATTCACAATACCCAGATTGTGGAACCAACCTAGATGCCCTTCAATTGATGAATGGATAAAGAAACTGTGGTATATATATACAATGGAATATTACTCAGCCATAAAGAATAATAAAATTATGGCATTTGCAGGCAAATGGATGAAATTGGAGAATATCATGTTAAGTGAGATAAGACAATCTCAAAAATCCAAAAGACGAATGATCTCACTGATAAGCGGATGATGACACGTAATGGGGGTTGGGAGGGGGGCAAGAATGGAGGAAGGGGGGACTGTCTAGAGGGAAAAGAGAGGTGGGAGGGGTGAGGGGGAAGGAAAAAAAATAACGGAATGAATCAAACATCATTACTCTGTAAATGTATGAATATGCAAATGGTATGCTGTTACTCCATGTACAAACAGAAACAACATGTATCCCATTTGTTTACAATAAAAATAAATTTTAAAAAAAGCCTGAAATAAATGGAAAGAGAGAACAATTCATGGAAAAAAAAAAAAGATTGCTGGAGTAACTCTTTAGAAGATCAACTTCTCCATAAGAGAGCAGCACTTCACCTGATCCCGGCTTTTTCTTCAAAATCTGTGTGTATGTCTTTATTTTCAAATCCCCCATTGCCCCTCACTGGAACTGCTAGTTTGGCCTCACTGGTGTAGCAGTTCCCTCTTCTTCTGTTTTATTACTTTAGTTATTTTTCACTTCTTCTTTATAGGTATCAGTTGCTCTCTCTCTGACTTCCCCTCTGTTCACTTTTTAAATATTTCAAGTTTTCTCTTGTCTTTCTATCTCATTTTCTTTTCACTTAAGGAACCATAATTTTAGTATCTTTTAGAAATATTTAGTATATGTAATTCTTGCCTCCCACCACTAATGTTGTTAACACTGGAAGGCATAGTTGATACCTGCTACTTAATGCTAGATTTAGTTCATGGCTGCCTACTATTGTTGCTAATCCTAAATGCTGACCTCCACCATAACCTTTTGTTTGGCAGTTAGTTTTAGAGATATCATAGTAGACACCCAACATGTATTTTAAGGCTGGATATTGGTCACTCTATTATTGCTATTGCTTGCTTCCCTTTTTGCTAAGAGGGGTTAGAAGTGATTAGGACAAGACCCTGGTGCTGAGCTACACCCATGTCTCAGCTAAGTGACAATGAACCTCACTCCATGTATGAACTAGCCTCACTTGAGCTCCAATAATTTCACATATAGTGAAAACCCCACATCAATGACCAAGCCTCCAAGTAGGAAATGCTAGAGGGGGACCTTGGGTCCCACACCTAGACGACTACTCATACAACAAAATACTATTCCCAAGATGATAGCCCAGAGCAACCCACAGTATTGCAGCAGCTCTCCATGAGTGAATTAAATCAGCAGTTCTACAACAGCAAACTGAACAGCACTGGAGGTTTAAATCAACACTCACATTATGCTGAGCCTAGGTGTTGAAGTTAAAAGACCCAAAGACAAGACTTAATTCCAAAAAAGACAAATGTACATCAAAGGATGTCGTGGTCTTAAGCCCCCTTGCCCTTCTCAACCAGCGACAAGGGAAGGGGAGACTCCCCAACAAGGTCAGACCGGGATAGGTAAGTCCGACTGACCACCTGCTCCCAGCCCTCCAGGCGGAGGACAATCATACGCGTCAGGGAGACCCGTCACAGCAGGAACTCGTTTATTGAGGAAGTCACACAGCTTTTATGTAGGGTGGGGGGCTAGGCGGGAACCAATCAGTTTAAAGGTCAGCAAGGCAGGGGGTTTCATGCAGGCAAGAGTCCCATTGGACTATATGGCAAGCACAAGCTGATCACGTTTGCGGAACTGTTGTTAACCAATCCCTGACGGTGGTCCAGTTTATTGTCATTAACTATTAAAACCACCTTTGAGGCCTTGATCCTGCTCACTCACCAGGAAGTAAGGAGTCAGCCTGAGTCAGTTAAAGTGTCATTAGTCCCAACAAAAGGACACACACTTACAAGAGGAAGAGGAATCCATATGTACAGATGCACAAGTTCGAGATCTCTGAAAACATGAGAAAACATGCAAGCAAGTATCCCCCCTCCCAATTTTAAAATCCTCTGACAAAGGAACTCTCAGATATGAAGTGGATGAAATTCCAAAGAGACTATAGAAATTTCTTATTAAAATTTTCAATGAGCTAAAAGAAGATCTAAGGAATGAATTAATTGAGCAAATGAGATGAAAGAACTTTTTTCTTTTTTCCATATTTTTACAGGTGTATTATGATTGTACATAATGGGATTCACTGTTACATATTCATATGTGCACATGATATAACAATATGATTTGGCCAATATCATCTCCCGGTATTTCTCCTTTCCCTTCCTGCCTCCCTTCTCTTGGTCCTTTTCCTCTACCTACTAATCTCCCTTTGATGTGAAAGACCATTTTGGTAAAGAAATAGAGTGAAAATAAACCAATCAAAATTCCTGGAAATAAAAGACACAGTGAATCAAATAAAAAATTCACTTGAACATATCACCAATAGGTTGAATTATGTAAAAAACAGAACTTCAGACATTGGAAACAGTATATGAACTGGAACAGGTGATATGCAATAAAGGAAAAAAATTAAAGATCACAATCAGAGTACACAAGAACACTGTGACAATATCAAGAGATAATACTTCTGTGTAATTGGGATAGCAGAGAGGATGAAGATACTGGTTAATGGCACTAAGAATCTTCTCAGTGAGGGCTGAGGATGTGGCTCAGTGCTTAAGCATCACTGGGTTCAATCCCCAGTACAAAAAAAGAGAGAGAGAATCTTCTCAGTGAAATAACACAATTTTTTAAAAAACTATAGAAATGAGATGGACAACCACGTACAACCTCGGATAACAAGATCAAAAAAGAACTTCTCCAAGACACATCACAATTAAAATGCCTAACTTAGAGAATAAGAAAAAAGACAATTAAAAGCTGTAAGAGAAAAATAGCAGTTCACATTTACAAATAAATCAATGAGGCTCACTTTTGAGTTTTCAACTCAAAAGAAATAGAAAAGAACCAAAGTAATGCCACTTTGTTCTGACCTGACTCCATTGTATGCTTGCTTATAATGTTTTCTTTTCAGCCTCCTGAAGCTGTATCTATGTTGACAGTACAGTAGGACCTTCCTGAGTCCCTATGGCCCTGATGTATAACAAAATGACTGTGAAATGTATAATCAAAACAATTCTCCATATAATCAAAATATCTTTCTAAAATACATGTGCCTCAGTTGTTTTTGTGGGCTTTGCCTTACTACAAAAATTCAGGTGCTGGGAGATCTTCGAGACATTAGCCTGCTCCCAGCCGCTTGGCATGTTCATTAAAGGTAATTTTCTTCCCTTTCAATTTGGCTCACCATGCGTGGTGGTTTGTAATATTCACACATTCCGTAACACAGACTGTAAAATGAAGGATGGTGTGGAGTGAGATATTCCAAGTTCTGAAAGAAAACAATTGTCAGCCAAGATTTCTACATCCAGCAAAGCCATGTTTCAAAAGTGAAGAATAAATAAAGACTTTTCATGATAAGGATAAACTAAAAGAATCCATGACCACTAAACTAACACTACAAAAAATAGTTAACAGTTAACAGGAGAACTCAAAAAACCCCAGAGCTTGCAAATGAATGTTCCCTAGAAGAGAAAATAAATAAGTGAAATTAAGACCAAATTAAACACAGAAAACAAACAAAATGATATAAAATATCAAACATTTATCTATAATAACACTGAATGAGACAGGCATGGTGACACATGCCTGTAATATCAGAGATTTGGGAAGCTGAGGCAGGAGGATTACAAGTTCAAGGCCAGCCTCAGCAACTTAGATTCTGTCTCAAAAATAAAAAATAAAAAGGACTAGGGACATGGTTCTGTGAGCAAGCACCTTTGAGTTCAATCCCTAGTACCAAAATAATAATAACAACACTGAATGTAAATGCCTCAACTCTCCATTTAAAAGACATAGATTAATGGAATTAATTAAAAAAACAAGATCCAACTATCTGCTGTTTAGACTCACCTCATAGGCAAAAGCATCCACATAAACAGTCCTATGATCCTTGATAAAGGTGACAAAAGCATGGGGCTCAGTGGTAGCGTGCTTGCCTAGCATGTGTGAGGCACTGGGTTCAATTTTCAGCACCACATAAAAATCAATAAGTAAAAAATAAAGGTATTGTGTCCAACTAAAAAAAAATTTAAAAAGGTGCCAAAAGCATAAGTTTCAGAAAAGACAGCATGTTTGACAAATGGTACCAGAAAAAATGAATAGTCACACATAGAAGCATGAAAAATCAACCCAAAGAGGATCAAAGACCTGTAACAGTGAAATTGCTAGAAGAAAATATATGAACAACATTCTAACACATTGACTTCCTTAGAACCCTAAAGTTCAAGAAGTAAGACCAAAAATCAGTAAGTAGAATAATATTATATTAAAAAGCTTCTGAAAAATGAAGGGAACAATTAAGAATGTAAAGAGAGCCTACATAATGTAGAAAATCATTGCCAAGTACTCTTCTGATGGGGATTAATAATAACCAGAAAACATAAAGAACTAAAAAAAATTAACACCAAGAATGTTAATAACTCACTCAATAAATGGATGAAACAGCTAAAGAGACATTACTCAAAAGAAATACAAATGGTTAAGAGGTATAAGAAAAATTGTTCAACATCCTTAGCAATCAGGGAGATGTAAATAAAAATTACACTGAGATTTCATTTCACCCCAGTTTGAATGGTAGTTATCAAGAATACAGATAACAGTAATTACAGGCAAGGATGTAAGGGAGAAGGTAAACTTATACATTGGTGGTGGGACTACAAATCAGTACAAGCAATCTGGAACGCAGTATGGAGAGTCCTTAAACGACTAGGAATAGAACCACCATATGACCCCAGTATCGCATTCCTTAATATTCACCTAAAAGTTCTAAAATCAGCAAACTATAGAGGTACCTACAAAGCAATGTTTACTGTAGCACACTCCACAACAGACAAGTTATGGAACCAGCCTAGGTGCCCATCAATAGATAGATGGATAAAGAAAATGTGGCATATATAAATAATGGAATTCTATTTAGCCATAAAGAAGAATGAAATCATGTCATTTGTTAGCAAATGGATGGGACTGAAAAATATGCTAAGTGACATATGTCCAACTTAGAATTTAAGGGTTCAACGTTCTCTTTCACATGTGAAAGCAAGAGGGAAAGAAAAGGAATAAGAAAGGGGACTCTCCTCAAAAGAGAAGGGTGACCAGTACAGAAGAAGTAGGAGAAAAAGTGAGGGAGAAAGAAAGGAAAAGAGGAAGAAGTGGGGAATAATATTGACCAAATTATGCTATTTGTATGCATGAATGTATCACAGTGCATTCTAATTTGATAAGTAACAATAATTCACCAATTAAAAAATAATATATAGAAAGAAGACCAGTAGAGTATAGGAAGGGGTTAGGGGTGAGGGAGAAGGGGAAAGAAGAGGATAGTACTGGGGATTGAAATGAAAAAAATCATGTTATATGCATTTAGGGATATGTCAAAATGAATCCCACTATTAGATAAATCAATGTATTAAAGACAAAAATTTTAAAAATTATCCTTAGAAAAAAAAGATGTTGCTTATGTCCCTTTCCTGGCATCTTCAAGATTATCAACAGAGATTGAGCTTACTTTATGTCACAGGGATCAAGACTCCCTAGCATGGAGGCTAAGACACTACATCAATTTATAAGTTGAAACTGCTACTATAACAAATTTCTACAAATGTGGTGCCTTAAAAATAAGACAAATGTAATACATTATAATAAAAATGCTGAGATGGTCTTTCTAGGATGAAATCAAGGTTTGGTGGGGAGGGATGTGTTCCTTTCTGGAGGCTCTACAAGAGAATTTATTTCCTTGTAATGATCTTTAAAGCTAGGGGCCACCAACATTCCTTGATTCATGAATCCCTTCCTCCTCTGGCTGGCAAAATTAAATCTCCAGTAGTTACATCTTTCTGACCATTCTTCTGTGGTTATACCTTCTTCTGTCTCTAATCTCAATTTAAAAGATTCACTAATTTTAAGGACTGTCGTGGCTTGGACTTGGAATGTGCCCCCAAAGCCCCTGTGTTGAAGTTTTGGTCCTCAAAACAGCAATGTACAGAATTTGTGTTTTGGGGAAGTGATTAACCTCCAATATTATTCTCCAATTCTCCACCATCAGAAAGCTGCACCTTTCACTTACACATCCATGTTACCCTCATGCATTTTTTTTTTTTCCCATTCTACTCTTCCCAAATCCAGTCCCACCACGCAGTCCTGCTATGGTCTAGCACACTCAGGCCTTCCTTTGCCCATTCTCACGTACAAGACCCTGCTAGACGCTTCCTCGTGGTCAGAGGCCTCAGCATGAGCTCACGTCCCACATTCGCGTTCACGTTCCCAGCCCGTGGGACGCTCCACTACTGCCTGCCCTAAGAACCTCTGCGTGCTGCCAGCTTGAAACAGGATTCCAAACTGCAGCTCGGCCCTGCCAACGTGGTCGCTGAAGCCATGATGCCAAGTCTGAATCTGGAAGGGGCAGACCGCTTTGGCCCCACCCATCCCGGTGCTGGGAAACGTTTGTGCCCCCAGGCCTTGTTGCACAATATGTCGCCAGGTGAGTGGTAGAAGCCTGGGGCACGCAGGTGCTCTTAGACTGGGCTGTGTCAAACACAAATCCCACTAGAGGTATTGTTGGTTTTCTTTTTTCTTTTTGCAGTGCTGGGGATCAAAGCCAGGGCCTTGTGTTTGGAAGGGTAAGCAGTCTACCAACTGAGCTATATCCCTGATCCTCCACTAGAAGAGACTTGGATTTAAAAAGTGATTTAAAAGGGATTGCAGGGTTGGGGTTGTGGCTCAGTGGTAGAGGGCTTACCTAGCATGTGTGAGATTCTATTCTCAGTACCGCATATAAATAAAAATAAAGGTCCACCGACAACTAAAATGCATATGTTAAAAATAATTTCAAAATATTGCAATAGTCAATTAGGATTTATAGCCCACGGGGAGGGTGAGGGGTTAGTGGATAGTAAAGCACTAGGGGAAACTTAAAGGGCTGTGAGGATTGTGGTTAAAGTTACTTGTTAAGATTCTTTCTGGAGTGAGAAGAAGGAGGACTACGCAAAAACGATGCTCAGAGGAGCCTGATCAAACTTTGCTTCAGGGAGTCCTTGTCAGCTGAGGGTTTTTGAAAAGTTCTGAGCAGCTTGGTTGGAAGCAGTTTTAGCTTGTGGTTAGCCATACCATTAGAAGCCATGTGAGCATGACTCAGCAGGCTGTCCTTTCCTGGACTACACTTCCCAGAGACCTATAGGGCCAGTCCTTCCTCCCGCGAGAACTAGTTCTGAGGCCTGGGAGGGATCTTCCGACTGGTTTGCAGAGGGCTTCAGGGCTTTGTGAGGGTTTGTGTTCGGCTGGATCTACCTGGAGTGGAGCGAAGGTGAGTAGAACAGAGGGAGCGAGCTTAGGTGAGTTGGCTGCGAGCCCAGCGTGGCGTTTCTGAAGCCCTGGCCCGTGAGGCTTGTGTGGGGAACGGGAAACCTGAGAAGGGGCGACAGTGAGGAGTGGGCGAATGATGCTTACTGGTCTTTATAGGGGCGCGTGTCTGTGCGGTCGTGGACGGACCTGTGCGGAAGGGACAGGACTTGATTAGCCCTTATGATCGCGCGTGTGAGTGGAGTTTAATTGTGACCACTTGTTTAATTATGGTTAGCGCGTGCGAGGTTCCGTGAGCGCGTGTCCGCTTGGTAAATGTGTGTTTATGTCCGTTTCCCTAACTGCGTGCGTGGGTGTGTCTGTGTCGGAGGTTCTGAGATTTGTAGCTTTCCTCCGTGTGTTTCTGATGTTGTTGGCGTAGGGTGCTGGTGAATTTGTTGGTGTCACTGTGTTCCCTAGGTGGATGGTATTGAAGGTACGAGGTTCCTGTAAACCCCGCTATGTGACTCTGTGTGTCTCCGTGGTATTTGAGATTGTGCACGCGCGCGCGCGGCCGATTGCTTTTAGGTTTGGGTACCTCTGACGTTTTGTCCCTTGGTGTGTGTTTTTTAACATTGTGTCCTTATCGCCTGTGTATAAGTGGGGCGTCTTTATGCTTCTGTGACTCCAGCCAGAATTGTCAGTTGAGAGACAAATTCTGCCCAGAAGTGCAGTAACCCTGATTTTCTCTAATGCTCAAATTTCTCTGATCAAAGTGTATGCGTGGGACAATCGGGACTGACCTAAACTGACCTCTGAAATGATCCATGTGACTCCCAGAAGACTCTGGTGTTTCCTGACTCCTTTTTCTTTCCCCAGCTCTACCCTGCTTGGATGGAGGCCTCCAGAGAGGAATCAGGAACGGCTGTTGAACATCCACAAGGCACCTGAAAGGTAGCGGATCATTTCCTGTTCTCTTGAGACTTCTTGCCCATTAGGTAACATGGTTCCTATAGTTTTCTCTTTGAAAAACTGGTGTCTCCATACTCCAACTTCTGTCCCCCACCACTTACATTTTCCGATTGTCAGGTGGTTTTAATTCTACTTTATCTTGTTTTTTTTTATTTATTTTTTATTTTTTTAGTAGTTGTATGTGAACAGCATGCCTTTATTATATTTGTTTATTTTAATGTGGTGCTAAGAATGAAGCCCAGTGCCTCACATGTGTTAGGCAAGCGCTCTACTGCTTTGCTGGAGCCCCAGCCCCAACCCTTCTGCTGTATTTTTTAATAATGTTTTTCTATTATTATAAAAGCAAAACATGATTATTTGTAATATTTTCAAAAGTTCAGATATCCCCAGTGAATTAAAACCAATGAGTGTTAATATGTCCTTGCCAGTACATTTTATGTGGATGTATAACTTGCAATTTTTAAAAATTTTCTGTAGTTTGGTTTTGTTTGTGTGTGTGTGTTTGCACTGCCTCAAGTCCATGGCCTCATTCAATGTGAGGCAGGCCCTAAAATAGTTTTGAAAATTTGAATTTACACATTTACCTTGCAGCATATCCTACCTTTTCACATGTAATCATATTCAACTATTTTTCCACATGGCTTAATTTCAAAAACTTTGAGGTACCTAATACTTATCTGAATGCTTGTTTTATTTTCTTCCAAATTATACACAGAAATGATATAAAACACTTGTGGGTGTAGTTTATCAAATAATTATAAAGACACATTCAAGTAATACTGAGGTCAAGAAATAGAAAACAGTCCTCACTGAAAAAGCCCCTCATTTACCTCATATACAATCATAAACAACATTGTGTTCTGATACTGATAATCACTATGATCATTTCTTTGCCTTTCATTAGAACTTTAGTACCTGTATATGATGCCCTGTACCATATAGGTTTGGTTTTTATGGGTTTTTTAGATGAGTATGAACAGAAAAGTTTAGTGTTCTTTTTAATAAAAAATTAAAAAGAAACCACAGCTCATTTTAATATTGTTGTATATATACTATACCCTCTATAAGCATATTATAATTGACTTATCCGTTATACACTTAGTAGACAAGTAAATTCTGATTTTTTGACTCACACATGTATGCATTTGTGCTTCCCTTCTTGTAGCATGTATACCTAGGATTAAATTGCTGATGCAAAGGATTGGTACATCTTCAGTTTTATTAGGCAGTGCCAAAGTTTTCTCTCAAGATACTGTGCAACAGTTTATAGGGATTCCTTTTGCTCCATATCTATTCCACTGTTGGTATTGTCTGTCTTTTCAATTTTTCCCAAATTGCAATGTCTAATATTATCACATTATTTTATATTTCTTTCATTATTAGTGAAATTCAGTAGTTGTTCTTGTGCATTAGAATATCCTCTTTTTCTAAAATGCTCCTCCAAGTATTTTGTCAGTTTTTAACCTTTTATTTTCATCTATTATTATGATTAAATTTTTATTATTATCAGTAATAGTACTAGTACTAGTAGTAGGAATTGAACCCCGGGCTGCTTTACCACCAAGCTACATCTCCAACCCTTCTTATTTTATTTAGAAGTAGGGTCTAGCTAAGTTACCAAGGCTGGCCTTGAACTTGGGATTCTTCTATCTCAGCCTTCTGAGTAGCTGGGAATTTTAGGTGTAAACCACCACTGTGCCCCACTTTGCCAATTATTAATGGGGTTGTTTTTCTCTGATATAACAGTGTGTGTGTGTGTGTGTGTGTGTGTGTGTAAGTGTAAGACAGAGAGAGAAAGAGACTCTCATATGTGTATATGTTTTCAGTATATTAGCCTTTTGTCAGTTATATATGTGATATTTTTTCCTGCTTGGCTCAGTTTTTTACTATTCGTTGTTCTTTTTCGTTGAAGTTCTGGGTTTTGATATAATGAAGTCTTTTCCTGTGATTAGTCCTTTAGAAATTTTCTTCTATCTTGAAATAAGGAAAAGTTCATGTTCTCTTCTAAAAGCTTTCTAGTTTATTGCTTTAACATTTATTAT